>LOJH01023033.1:6703-19663 GCA_001685095.1 Ellobius talpinus | reverse complement strand
ACAGTTTATGTGTTGTTATTTCGGGTGTTAAGCTAGCCGTGCGGGAGCCGGTCGTGACAAAATGCAGGCCCTCTCCCCCTATCACTACAGATCATTAATATATTCCCACAGGAGATCCCTCCTTACCTAATCAACTCTTAAAGGCCACACCTCTTCAATAGTTGCACCGAGATTAAATTTCAGCATGAATATTGGTGGGACATAAACACTCAAGTGACAGCAGTTGGGAGAGACTATAAACACAGTGCCAAACTTGTGACAGTCACACATGGAACCGTGCTATGACTGGGCTGGCTCCTAATGAGCCTGGGAGCTGATTGTTGACTTCCCAGAAAGCTCTTGTGTAGATTGTCATGACTTCGATGTCTTAAATCAGTTATGGTGGAAATCAGACTCCTGCCTCCCCCCGAGAGTTGGTTGTTGAACATTTTAAGAGCATAGTGCGGATAACAAGTAGTCTTTCCCTTTGCCAAGTCCCAAATTATATTAGGGCCCTCCTAGCCTTTTAAAACAAACCGTATAAAAATGAAAGTGATCCTATAAAGAGGATTAAAGCAATCACGGTGAACTTCACTGACTTTCCATATTATGGCCCAGAGGAGCTGTCATGGCCCAGGGAGACTGTTTTTGTCACCCTATGGAATGGAAAGTGATCTGTTTTTTTTTGAGGGATTCTATTTCCTTTTTTTAACAATGTTTTTCCTTCTCTTTGTCTTGGGTTAGTCCATAATGCCTGACTTCAATAACCCTGCCTCACTTTTAAGTTATTTTTCATCGCTGGTTAGCTGCAGAAGAAAAATCAGCCGTGAAAATTACATAGAATGTTAAAGTAACTGGACTCCAATTAAAGGAAAATTGGCATAGGATATGCATAGATACTTCTCAGTGGAAACACAAGTAGCCAATAAGGATAGGAAAAGACAATTGGTTGCTTGTGAGGGAAACGCAGTTCAGAACAACTGTGAGCTACAGCCATGCTTACTAGGATGAATTCCATCCAAATGTTCAGTAACAGCAAATAGAAACAGAGCTCTGTAGACACTGGAACCTCGTATCTCTGTAGGAGCGAAAGCCAGTGTGGGCATTTGCCAGACAACTAAACCCATGCCATTGTCTGAGCAGCAATGGTACCGCTAGGTAGACACCCTTGAGAAATGATGAGGGGTTCCACAGAAAACTTCATAGCAATGTGTACGACAGCCTGATTTGTAATTGTCATAAGGCAGAAACAATCTAAATGTCTGTCACCTGAAGCAAATAGTCAACATGGAATCTACCTTCCCAAGCATAGCAGAATGCCATTTAGTTAATCAAAATGAGCAACTGACGTATGCTGCCACCTGAAACCATACACACATCACGGCAAGGGAAAGACGTCAGTCACAAAGATCCATGGATTCTATTATTCCAGTCACATCGAAGTCTAGAACAAGGGAATCTGTTATTTTTGGGACAGGGTCTCACTAGATAGTTCGGTCTAGCTCATCTTGCTGCAACTTCCCAGTGTTCAGAGGACAGACGGGCGTCACCAAGTCCTACTTAGAACCAGGAACTCTTCCATGAAGAGAGTAGACTGGAGAATTGTTCAGGGCGAGGGTGAGATGGGGAAAGAGCACGGCACAATGGATAAAGACTCTGGGACTCCGTTCTGAGGTAATGAAAATAAATGCTCTAAAATCGACTGTGAGGTTGGATGCACACATCTGAATGGAAAAGGGCCACTGAATTGTACATTTTAATAGCTGAATTATGTGCTAACTGAGTTATGACTTAAAGCTGTCAAAACTCTCTTTTTTAATCCTACAATACAGTGAGTTTAGGATGAATTTTCAGACTGTAGGTATGATCTCATCCCAAGAACGTATCTTTAAGCATTGAATACTTGAATACATTAGTAAGCTTAAAACAAAAGTAAATCCGCTTTGAGAGACAACCTGAAGGGCTCATCTCAAAGGGAAGTGTATGAATATTTGATCTAGTTTTGTTTTTGTCTGCATTCTAGAGAGTGGCTGTCTTAGACTAATAAGGCCCATCTGGGGTCAGGGAGATGACTCAGATGGCAAGGGGCCTGTCTGCCAGTACAATGACCTGAGCTCAGACAGCCAGAGAAGTAGACAGAGGGACTGCACCTATACCTTAAGGCTGGAGAGGCAGACAGGCAGACCCTGGGCTCATTGGCCAACTAGTCTTGTTGAATTGGTGAGTTCCAGATTTAGTGAGAGATTCCATCTAAAAACAAACCAAAACCAAAAGTGGAAGGTGATGGAACCCTGACCTTTGGACTTCACATACATACATAATCACACGCATGTGCATCTGCGCACACATGTGCACATACATACACATATAGCATCCATTCAATCGAATTACATATAAAAGGTTTAATCATTCCTTCTGATAATGATAGGGCTTATGAAAATTTCTCTCTCCCCCTCTCTCTCTGTAGGTTTAACATTTCTGTATGACAGAGATGGTAGTTTTATACTCCATAAAAATTTGGTTGCTTTGTTTGTTTCTTGAGACAGTCTCAATATGTAGCTTTTGCTTCTTAGAACACACACTGTGGAACTCACTATATAGGCCAAGATGGCCTCGAACTCACAGAGGTTCCCCTGCCTCTGTCTCCTGAGTGCTGGTATTAAAAGGGTGTGCCACCAAGCCCTGAATTCATGTAAAGTTTTAGTCTCCACAGACCTTTTTTTTAGTATGAATAAGGGTGTAGGTGGGGGTAAGTATTGACATTTACTTATCGTCATTGGTAGAACATAAGACAAATGAGAAGAGGTAAGCTAAAAATAGAGAACTATCTGACAGCCTTGTGCACTTTTTTCCTTGGGTTTTATTTGGAGAGTGACTTTAAACTATTTTGGTACATAGTGGAGTGCTGAAGACACGTGTGTAAACACTGACCCTTGCCAGTGACTTATCCTGCTATAATGTTTTCTCGTGTGTCAGCACCTAGGAAAATGTTTTGCTTCTCATACTTTGTAGAATTGCTATGAAACTATTGCCTTGTTTCCTTTTGAAGAAAGAACCTGCCTACTGGAAGAGGAAAACATCTATGTCACTTGGAATATTCCACTAAACCCAACTGCCTCTCTGGAGAACGGTCTGTGACTTGAGGGCAATCCTATCCATTGTGGAATACTTGAATGCCACTTGCAAGACTGAAAAACAGAAGAAGAAAGAAAAAGAAAAGTCATGTGCTTTGTCTCTCTCATATGGTAAAATTCAATTTTTAGTGTTTATTAATGCTATTTTTCCATTAGCATTTGGTTTGTTCTTTCTTGTGTTTTATTTCCCATTATTCTTAGTTTATTTTTGTTTACCATGATGCTGAAAGATTAGATTTCAGGAAGAAAAGTATTTCTTGAATCCTATGCCTCATCAACTGAGATGCCTGAACAAAGAAAGATGCATGGGATAAGAAAAACCTAGTTTTTGGGTCCAATACCACAGGAAGGGAATTAGTGACTAAACACACCCTTACCGCAATGTCTCTGGCCAAATAGACCCCTGTCTTCTGTGCGGTTCTCAGCTTAGTGTGAGATGTTATTTCTTCAACAAGTACTGTGTCAATACAATGTACTCTGGCTTGTGGGGCAGCATTTTTGTCTGACTTTTATCACATAGGGGCTGGATCTCTGGCAGCCTGGCATTGACTGCATCCTGCCTGTAGCAAGCACAGTAGCCTACCTGAGCTAAGCATTTGAGAAAGAGGAAGGAGCAGAGGGGAGGTCTTGCTCTTCCTGCTATCCAAGGACTGATTGTCTCTTGCAAAAGCATAAAGGAGCAAGTGAAATCATCTGGAAGCAGAGACCCTCCAGGGTCATGTGACCACAATGACTTTACCCCGGGAGACTCCTTAGCACTTGCCTCGATGTCCCTGGTGATGTTATACATTGTCAGTGTGGAATCTTGGTGAATCTTTCTGGGTTGAGAAGAGGAGAAAGAAATTATTGAATGGAATTATGAATAATATTTATTGGAGTCTATGACTATTCTTTTATTTCTTTCCTTTGAGTCAGGGATTTATTATGTATCCCAGGATTGAATCCCGATCCTCCTGCATCACCCTCCAAAGGGCTGGGATTATAGGCATGTACCACCGTGCTCAGCTTTAAAATATGTATATTATTATTTCCCCAGTTAATGCCAACGAAAAATGGCTGCCATACATAAGAAAAGAGGCTGGGTTTAAAGCCTCTCATAGCAGAAGGAAAGTCAATTTATCTTTGATACTATTTAGAGTTTCTAGTGTTCCTCCAGCTAAGTTGTAAAAATTGAGGTAGCTTATTTTCATGGAAAACACCTGATACGTCATCATTTTTTTTATGTCCAAATTATTTTGAACTTTAGAATCTGTAATATGAAATGTTGTTGTCTCTTCCCATTGTTTATAACTACTTTTATAGATGTTATCAATTGTTTCTATTTTCTACCATCTTTCATAGAAATCAAGTGATTTGGGGGGCGGGGAAAAGAGCATACTTCTGATTGGCTAGACAAGTGGCTCTCACCTTCCTAATGCTGCGACCCTTTAACACAGTTCCTCATGCTATGGTGACCCCCAACCATAAAACTATTTTGTTACTACTTCTTAACTGTAATTTTGCTGCCGTTATGAATTGTAAAGTAAACATCTGTGTTTTCCCATGCTCCCTTCCCCTAGCAAAGAGGTAGTGACCCACAGGTTGAGATCTTGTTCTAGAGGATCAAATTTCATTCCCTGGAACCCAAGTCAAGTGGCTTACAACTGCCTGCAACTCCAGCTCCAAGGCCTCTGCTGCCCACACATAAATACAAATTTAAAAATGAAAATGTGATTTTGACTAAATGTTAATTAAACACTGATATCTAGAAGCGAGAGGGTGGATTCCCTCCTGACTGCAGGAGCCATAGGCACTTATCTTGACCATACATCTGATTAATTTACATCCTCTACCAAAGATGAGGTTCATTGTGATTGCTTTAAAAACTGCTTTCCCTTCTTTATGGCGTATGCCTGTGTACACTGTGCCATGGCATGCATCCAGAGGTTGGAAAACAACTTGTAGGATTTGATTCTGTAACCATGTGGGTCCTCAGGACCAAAATTAGGTCTTCGGGCTTGTTGACAAACATTTTACCCACTTAGCCACCCCATCAGACCTCATTATAATATTTTTTTTAATTTATTTGTTTTTATTTTTTGTGCATTGTTTTTTTGCCTGCATGTATGTCTGTGTGAGGGTGCTGGATCCCCTGGTACTGGAGTTACAGACAGCTGTGAGCTGCCATGTGAGTGCTGGGAGTTGGACCCAGGTTCTCTGGAAGAGGGGCCAGTACTCTTAACTGCTGAGCATCTCTCCAGCCCCCTCATTATGATATTTTCATACAGATGTATCATGTACTTGGATCATATTCCTGTGTCATTGATAAATATAGTGACATCAGCATATGATTTATTTTTACTGAAGTTTAAGGGCATTTACTTGGTATCCTTTTTGAAAGCAAAGCGTCGCTGAGCACGATGCATGGATTTTCATTAAGATGTCTCTGTGAGCTGACTCTGGCCCCCCCTTAAGGTCAGCACAGGTTCAGAACTTGCCTGACACATTGTGGTTGCCACTTCCAGTGAGCATTACTTTGCGCTTGTCTGCTCAGAGATTCATCTGCCACTATTTTGCTCAATTACCAAATTTGGATTCTATGTCTCTCGCATCTGTCTGTGTAGGCTTTGTGAACCAAAATCGTTTTGTGTAGTCAGCAAATTCCGGCACCTTGTTATTTAGTCCATTTTCAAGGGTGTTAATAAAATCCTGGAGAACACGGCTCTTCTATTGATTGCTGACACCCCACTATTAACTCCTTCCCTTGCTGAGAGCTGGTCATTTATTCCTTCACCCTCCTCTATCTCTTAGCCCACAGTTAACTCCTGATTGACAGCCCTTACCTCTTACCCAGTGTTTGTCAAGTTTCCTTAATCGTCTCTTGTGTGAGACTTTATCAAAAAGCCCTTTGAGAGTCTAAATAAATCACATTCACTACTTTCTCTTTAGCCACAATTTTGCCGCCTTCATAAAATCTTGCATTAAAAAGCAAAACAAAACTGAAGGCACATAAAAGAATAAGAAATTCCAAACATTCTCTTCGTTTTGTATTTACTAGCATGTTATCTATAGATACTTTTTCTTCCCTTCAAAGCACTTTTCTGTTTGCGGCAGCTCTGGCTCACCCCTGAGCTTCAGCAAGCTATATTCTTCAACACATAGTAATGATGTAGTGCAGCTGGTAGGACTTCTGAACTACTTTTCAGAGTCAATAAACTCCAGTGCGTTGGTTGTCTTCTTCTGTGTGCAACCCTTTCTTGCTAACCTTTATTATTTACCAGCTTGTCAAAAAATTTCAGGGAAGTGAGCTTTCTCCAAGATGTCTCTAATATTTTGCTTTAGTAGATATGATGTGTTCTCATGACTGCTTTCTGAGAAAACATTTGAGTTGTAGTCATTCTTCTCCAATAATTCCTCACCTTAAACAGAAAAAAAGAAACGGAATTAGAGACAGTGTGGATGTATATGGGAAATAAAGTACCCAAAGTGTTCCTTTGGTAACACTGTAGGTTTGATCTTGATGGTGTTGCCAATGGTGGCTGCTCCTCTATGGGGTGAGGCTGTTGACCATGGAAACAGGAAACTCAACTGAGAAGTACTATAGCTTGGATGAGGTCTGTATCCCAAGGGCTCCTGTCTTAGTGGCTTGGTCCTCAGGCATGTTCGCACAGACGTAGTTTTTGTAATGCTGGAACATGCTATGCAGACCATTGTGAGAGAAAAAGCCAGTCATTAACTGTCTTACCAAGCAGTGGACCCTGCAGACTACAGTACCAACCTGACGGGCAAGACTTCGTGCAGTAGAGGGGCCTGGCTGTGGTGGGCAAACGGCAGCTTGGGATTGGGCTTCAGGCTTGCTTCCTAGGAGGGACTTCACTCCTGGGAGCCTAAACTTGGTCAAAAGCCCATACCTGGGATAGGTTGGGCCCACATGGCGAAGCTAGTGCTGTTGATTTGCTAAATCGGCTTTCTGTGCCTGTTGAACTGTCTTCCAAATATCTGTGTTTATGCCAATAGACCAGCACTGCTCTCAGCTTTGGTCATGGAAGCTTGGTGTTTGCATTAGGTGGTTACGGAAGAGACACATCACTGGTCAGGGTGCTGGGAATAAGTGACTATTTAATATTCAGCCTTAAATGGGACATTTACGTCACCCCCTCCAAGGTTTAGGGAACATGGTGGGTCAGAACGACAGCGTGCAAGAGCCAGAGGAAGCGTTGGGAAATGCTGTCTTCTGAGTGTGCAGTTGCCTGGTGTTGCACTCTTGGACTCTCCGCTGTGGTGATTACCTGCCGAAGACCTATACAGGATTGGGCTGAGTAACTGTCCATCATGGAGGGAGGGCGGGGCTTCACGAGGCCATGCTGGTAAGCTGCCCGTGCTCCTGCAAACAACTTCAAATTTAGCTCAGTGAGTCATGGCAGACAAAAACAAAACAGTTTTTAAAAACCCACGCGAAAGTGGAAGAGGAACTAGTTGGAAAGAGTAAGAGGATCAATGGGAGGGGGAGGGGACAAGAGTGGGTAATAGGAGGTGCATATGATCAAAGTGTATTATGTACATGTATGAGAACATCACACATATACATTATTATGTATAATATATGATATATGGTAAGAAAAAAAAGAGGCGTCTCCTAGTGGGAAGTGGTTAGGACGTTGGCAGCGCAGGACAACAAAGGGCCAGGGGCTCAGTCCCTATAAAAGCGCTATGTTATAAAGGAGGCAACCTGACCCCGGACTTCGTCTCTGGCTTCCCATTTTGACATATACTCTCTCCCTCTTATGCCCTCTTAGGCCCGGATCTGCCATGATACTGTTCACCAAGAGGTGACAGTAGTCAGAGGAGCCTTGCCAGAGCTGACACCCTGCTGCTCGGCTTCCTAAATAGCAAGGTAGAGAGATGTCTTTAGAAACTACCGCGCCACTGGTGCGTTTGTTTGTTTGCTTTAGTAGTACTGGGGAAC
The DNA here is from genome assembly GCA_001685095.1 of Ellobius talpinus. Lineage (NCBI taxonomy): Eukaryota > Metazoa > Chordata > Mammalia > Rodentia > Cricetidae > Ellobius > Ellobius talpinus. The sequence goes on along the minus strand of LOJH01023033.1, from coordinate 11,605 downwards.
TAATTCAGGAAGTTGTGTACTGACATTTACATAACTTTTATGCCTGCAACAACCTTGTTGTTAGGATTATTTTATTGTAAGCAAAAAGGTGATTTAACAAACACCTTTTTCCTTGGGTCATAGAGCATGCACGGTAGCCACAGCCTGGGTTAGAGTTCAGGGCCCCTTCTGTTCCTTCACACTGCCCTTGTGTGCTTCCGTTCCTTTGAGCTGAATGTGTTAAAGATTTCAGCAATTTAAAAAGTATATATTTGTAGTGTCTTATGTGCTATTGATTTCAAAGTCCCTTCAGAAGACACGCAGACCTCAATGTGGAGGAGACATATCCTTGTCCCCTTGTATCTTATACCTGCCAAATCTTCCCCTTTTGAAGTGAAGGTCATTTTCATTTTGGATTAATATTAAGACTACATAAAAAGGAATTTTGCTCTCTGAGGCGAGCTTTTCTTCAGTGTTAAAACAAACCATTTATACTTTTATCATTTTTTCCCCCACAAAGAAAGTCTCCCTCATTTAAATTGTCACAGTTTGGGAGCCCTGCCTAGAATACATAATAACTGCTTGTAACACTTAAAATGAAAACAAATTTACCAAGAATGGTAGAACGACAACAAGGAACAAGAAAAATATAAGTACATGGAAAATAGCCTCTCCTACGCATATATTTTCAGCCCCAGGAATTTTTATTGAAATTGCTGCTTCCTGGACTAAACTCACCCTCTCGGCATCTGGATTTTTTTTTCTTGACTGGAGGGGAATAGGGGTTGTAAAATTCTGAAGACCTAAAGAGAGGATGAATCTTTTCAGAGTGGTTATTTGGTTTTCATTCAGAAGGGAGCAGGGGAAGGGATGCAGAACCAGCTGGAGAGGTAGGTGCGTGGAGTGAGGTATTTCTCCAAGCCTCGGGCAAGTCTCGGTGTTGGAGGGTACCACTTTCTGGTAGAACAGAGGCTGTGGTTTTTCATCTGTTTCCTTCACCCTACATGCAAATAGCTGGCTTCTCAGTGTGACAACCGTTAAACATCTCCTCTGACATTGTCCTAAATTTCCAAATTGGCAACCACTGGCATAGAAGCCAGATTCTTGGGACTATCGTTCTGGATCCCAGGAGGATCTTTGGCAACCTGCCTCTGCCTCTCATGGGTCATCTCTCCCCATCTGGGACCACACTGGTCTTGATGCCTAGAAATAAGAGGCCTGCCTGCCTAGCAGCCTGAGCTTAGACTTTACACCCGGTGATTCTGTGGTTCTGAAGGACCCCTTTGTTCCCTTGGGCCACTTGGGGGAACTTCTCTCTGGGTGGGAAGAGATGGGAATGTTTCCTAAAATTCCCACATTCCTCTCCGATCCTCCCATCTAGTCCAAAAGCTACTATAGAAAGAGAACCTAAGTGGGAGGACCGGCTCACCGGCCTCAGAGGAGACAGCCTGTGCTCTGGGCTTTTGTTTTCTTATCTACGTTGTGAAATACTTGACCTAAATAACACTTCTCCTGACTCCATGCAGTCCTAGAATATTAGGCTCCGTGTGTTCTCTCTTTCCTTGGCCTCTTGAAAATGTCACTCCAGATTGAAAAAACAGCCCCCCACTCCTTCCATGGCACCAGGCTATTGCCTGTTTTTGCAAAATACTGTTTGGGGCTGATTTCTTTGCTTTATTTCATCTCTGCTCCTTTCCCCAAGGTGGAATTGTGTTGGCCAATAAAGAAGCATTTGGAAAGGTTAGTCACATTTCCTCAAACAGATCATTTATTTGCTGAGTCCAAGCCTACCTTAAAGGGCTGTGTGCCATGAGATTAAGCAGTACAACGTAGGCATGCAACTACAGGGGAGCCTGATCAGGACAAAAACCGGCTTTTGTTTGTTAGTTTTAGGTAAGCAGGTCATCCTTACTGAATTTATCTGCGCAGAGCCTCTTACAAATGTTCACACTTTGCCAGTCACCATGGCTTACACCTTTAATTCCAGCACTGGGAGGCAGAGGCAGGTCAAACTCTGTGAGTTCGAGAGAGATCAGCCTGGTCCTGCCAAGGGAGTTCCAGATCAGCCAGGGCCACACAGAGAGACCCTGTCTCAAACCATAGGCGTTCACATACTACCTTCTGCTGATGGTTGTGCTTCAGAGCACACACTCTCTCTCTTGCTCTCTCTGCTATGTTATTTTTTAAATTAAATCCATTTATTTATTTTACAACCTGATCACCATTTCCCCTCCCTCCTCTTCACCCCCTCTACCTCCCACTCCACCCCAGTACCGTTCCTCTTGTGAAGATAGGAGCAGGCACAGCCAAAGCCATTGGGGACTTTCTGCTTCCTACTTCCTGGTTGTGGGACCTTAGACATGTTATGCTCCTGTTGAGCTTTATTTCCCTTATTTTAAAATGAGAAAGTTGAACTTGATTCCTAAGTTCTCTGATAGTGCTAGAATTCAATAACCTAAATCACATTGATAGGAACAAGGCCTGGACCACAAACTTTGTAAGACTGGCTGGGCTGATGGATGCTTCCCTCCCACCAGGGGAACACTTTGGGCTGCAGTACAGCCAGCCAGGGCATGGAAGGGCTGGGGGGCCGCTCCCCTCTATCAGTGCTGCACTCCTTGCCCCACATTTCAGGGGCTGTGGATAAAAGCCAGTAGTTCTAGGAAATTGGGTGGGAGCTCTGAGTAGATTGCCGAGGCACCAGAGGCCTAGGAAAGAAAGGACGCTGTAGAGATCCTCTCTACTTTGGCTAAAGGAGGCCCGAGGGTATGGAACCCGTGTTCTGCATGGTATAGACCACAGGTGCAAGTTATTAGGAAATGCTCCTGAAGCAGGGAGATTGGCTCATGAGGTGACCAAAGGGGTGACTGATAAGTCACTTCTCTTGACAAAAAAGACACGGCACCACTCAGAAAGCCCAAACCCAGCACCTGTCTTGTCTTTGTTTCAAAAGGAATTCCCAATTCCTCCCCATCATAAATTCCTTCCCAAAAGAAAGTAGCCCCAGGCCTTTCCAAGGAATGCTTGCATCAGAGAATGACCCAAGGATTCATTCCAGCTGTCTTTCTTGAAAGTGCATTGGGTGCCCTTGTATCATCAATGTGATTGTTGCTAAAATTCCTTCCCGGGATAGGCATAAGTCACATCCAGCCCTCCTAAGGTCCCAACCACATTATCAAAGCATGATTCCACCAAAGCTCACTCTTGGGAACCAATAAGTTTATTGAACTTACTTACAGAGCATAGATCAGGGGTTACTTACTAGAGTGTAGGTGTCCCCCTCCAACCCACCACCACACAAGGTCACACCAGAAAGTCTTTACCAAGCAGGATGAAGGCTTTCCCTCAGTCAGGTAGGTGGTAGACGGAGCTCCTTCCTCTAGACTTGGTGGGCCTATGTCTTCCAGCCCTTCCCTGAGACCTGCAGCGAGGCAGCTTGGGTGCAAGAGATATGGAATGGTTGGACTCTCAGATTTCGGGGTCTCAACACCTCCCCTGGCCTCTATGAGGGAATGTAAGCAGTCAACAAAAGCAGCTGGGGTGATCTTCCACAAAGGGGTACGGCTGAACTCCCCAATACGGTAGCTGTTTGACTTCAGAGGTCAATCTTGTACAGCAGTGTTAGAGACTAACTTGCCTAAAGAAGGTTCTGTAACCACTACTGTATGCTGGGCACTGTTCTAAACGCTTGAAAAAGCATGCAATCAAGACTGTAAGTACCTTAAATAACCTGGAACTTGGGAAAGACAGAGAAACTCACTGTTTCCTTCCTCTTCTTCATTTACTTTTCTCTTGATCAGCATTCAGAAGACCCAAAACACTTTTCTTTATTAAGAGTTCTCCTTTAATTTTTCATCATTGGTAGAGTAGTGCTCTGCTTGAGACTAATTTGCACAATATAATAGTAGTTTTCTGGCTTTTGTAATGTTATTGTGCCTGTGTCGTGTCAGTAACCCATCTTCCACATTTTCCTGCAACACTTCTGTGGAGAACTTGAGGTTTAAAGTTATTTCTGAAGAGCCGGCCGTCTTGACTTCCTCACATTGTTTTGTAGAGTTGCATAAGAATTATTTTTGGCATTTTACCTGCAGGGGAAGAAAAATCAGTTTAGAAATGTTACACAGCCATCTGAGCGGTGGTGGCCCACGCCTTTAATCCCAGCACTCTGGAGGCAGAGGCAGGTGGATCTCTGTGAGTTTGAAGCCAGCCTGGTCTACAGAGTGAGTTCCAAGACATCCAGGGCTACACAGAGAAACCCTGTCTGAAAAACATACCCCAAACCAAAATCTAAACAAAACAAAAAAACTAAACAAACAAAAAAGAAATGTTAAACGGTTGTCTTCAAATATTTGGGACAAATCAAGGATTGAGTGGAACCTTCTGTGGGCCCATTCTCGATAGGCTATTTCCTCTTTGTGCTCAGAAGAGCTTACACGTGCATTTGATTGTCAGCTCTGTGCTTTCTGATCCAGATCATCTTCACAGGCCGAAGGATTTCCTTACAGAACTGGCAACTTGCCCCTTGCAGAATAATGGGGCTCTCCCCTCAGAGCACGAAATTGATGAAGTGTGAAATCTTCGTTCCTCCCTGAGCTCTGAGGGTGCTGAGGAATATTGCCACATTCGGCTCCATTCCTCTTGCTTAACTTCTTGCGCTTAAGAGCAACAATGGCTTCTGGAAATGGGTCCCAAACTTGGGTGTCATTTAGGCACATCTTCTTTAAACGATAGGCAGGCAGGCAGGCAGACACACACACACACAGAGCACAGAGCACACACACCCAACCCTCCTCCAACATAATTCCTAAAGTCATTCCTCTTATCCTTGACTTCACATGCCAAAGTTTCAGTCAACCATGGTCTGAAAAAATGTTTAGTAGAGGACAATTAGATGTGAGAGAGCAGGAAAGAGTGAGCCCTCCT
>LOJH01023032.1:0-19663 GCA_001685095.1 Ellobius talpinus | reverse complement strand
ATTTGGTATCTGTTCCTATTGTATATAGTTGTATTGGGTTTGGTTCAATCTTGTGTAGACAAAAGGGGGAGATGATGGGAAAGCTCAGCCAATCACATTTGGTTAGGGTGTGGCCGCCTGGGGCCAGGGAAGAAAACCTGGGAACCCAGGTGCGCTCGCTCTCTTCGCTCTCTTCGCAAAGTGTTCGCCAGACCCGTTTTGGACATTGGAACTTTTACCCCGGTCGTGTGAGTTTCCCTGTTTTCAATTATTAAATTATATCTGTTGTTTTGAGCTGGTCTGGTTAATTCTAGCGTACCGGTCGAATACCCTTTCAAATTAGTTAATAAAAATAAATTTAAAGCAATGATATCATCATAGCAGTGAGTATATGTAGTGTGCACATCTTTGATTTTAAATGCCACTAACCATATATATGCAAGTATATATATTAATATAGGTATGTGTATAGTGTATACATATCTACATTTGTTTCTTTTTTATTCCAGCATCAACACTGGTTAATCCATCTTTCCCACACTGGTTGAGATACCAGCCCCATTGTCTAGTTATGCCTTGCCCTGATTCTATATGCTGCTGCTTCCACTGTGTACCTGGAAGTGAGACAGTGTGGTATTTACTTCAGTGAGTAAGTACAAGCTGTACGTGAGCAGTGCCAGCCTGGAAGAGTTGAATCAACACATTAGCCATTTCTGCTGTCACAGAGTAGATGAATCAGGTTTATAAATCCTGAGAGTAGATTCCAGCAGCCACCAAGGGGCCACATGTGGAAGTATGAGAAGAGGTTGTCGAGCTGGTCCTGGTGATGCATGTTTGTAGCCTCAGCATTTGGGAGGCTGAAGCGGGAGTTTGTTAGTTCAAGGCTAGTCCGGTACATAGCCAGGTCTTACCCTCCCCAACCCTCTCCACAAAGTTCTGACTTCCCTCCCACTGGAAACTTAGAACCTACTTTTAAAATGGCTGTAGAACAGTGATCGTTTATGTTCACACACATCAGCTGTGTTAGAAAATGCACTCAAGATTAGATAAAACTTAGCACTTGAGATTATAGGTATTCTGGATTATAAACTCTGAGAGCAGAGTCCTGTGTCTTATTAACTTAACGCTTGTTTATTTTATACCTAGTACACCAGATACTGAGCATGGGCTATGATACAGCTGCCCTGGGCAGCTCACAGTGTGGTGGGAAAACAGGCATAGAAACAGATAAGCACAAATAAAAACCTCCACTATTCCACGACTGTGGAATAGTGAGTGAGGTCAGAGGGCACAGATTCATATACTCACTGAGGCATTTTCCTAAATACAGGGATAAGGAGGATGCTTAAGTGATGTTTTTATCCTATATTCTCATGAATTGTCTCAAAGTGCTTGTCTGTGTCCCTCCACACACCCCAACCCTGTATCCCAACTGCCGGGACAAAATGTGCTTGTCTGTCCTGTTCTGTGCAACCCCCAAATCCTGTATACCAACTGCAAAGACAAAGTGTGCTTCTCTGTCCTGCTCTATGTACCCCAACCCTGTGTACCAACTGCAGAGACAAAATGTGCTTTTCTGTCCCTCTCCATGTACCCCAATCCTGTGTACCAACTGCAGAGATAAAAACAATTGTACCTCTGGGTTGCTTCCCCTCCCCCATGCATCTTCTGCATCTAAAGATGTTGAACCGCAGAGATCATGCGTAATCACAGGTAGCGGTTGTGTGCATCCAGGATGGTGGTGGTGACAGCACTTGGTTCTAGCATCTTTTTCTCTAAGTGGGCCTTGTTTTCTATCACTAAAGTTCTTCTAGATTTTATAAGACTAAATTAATGTATTTAAGTTCATCTGTTTTGTATTTGTTTAACACCTGTGACAAGATAATTTCAGTCATTCACTTATAAAAGAGAAACACATTATCAGGGCATGCTCCGGGTTTGAAACACAGCTTCTCCATTTTTGCCCATTAGCCATGTGGAAAATACCAATTAGAGAAACTTTGAGAACAGGTACTTGTAAACCTAGTATTCATACAAAAACAAAAAAACAAAAAAACAGCCCTTTAAAATAAAAACCGTAATGAGATGCACTCAAGCAAATCTGTGTGTCATAGACCTTTCAGGGTCAGTGCAGTTGAGGAATGGATCCATGATTGGAGCAGCTGGCAGCTTGGTTGGGAAAGGAAGGTGCGGCTCCCAGCAGGAGCCGGGCCTCCAGGCCATTTCTGTGCTCAGCTCTTCACAATCTCATACACTCGGAGGATTTTGAAATTATAGAATTAAAAAAAAACCCGTTGAAAGTACCATTTCAGTTGGAAAGCAAATCACGACATTATCTGTGAATGTAATTTAGAGTCTGGCAGTGTCTAGTAAGAAGGATTTGTATTCTAGTATCACCTTCAGTAGAAAACTGCCCTCCAAGGCCATTTTCAGGGTGTCAGAGGGGCAGATTGTGTAGCAGGCATTACTAATAAAGATTGAGAGACTGGCTTTGTTAACTCCTAACTGTCACGGGACACTTATCAGTGTCTACATCAGTCTCTTGAGCTGTGGCGTGCATAAGACAGGCCCCATAAGGGTTCTGTGAGAGGAAAGTTAATACGAGAGAATGCTGCCCATATTAGCGGCATGAGAAGCTTGCCCGGCTTGTGCTAGCAGCCAGTCAGCACAAGCAGACATTTCCTCCTGTTCTCCTGTGCTCGCTCTCCATCTTCCTTTCCCACCCTTATTTGTTCTTCTCCTTTAGATGTGTAGATTCCTTTAGCTCTCATATTATTCTTCATTGACTTTTCTTTAGCCTCTTAAACCTGTAGGTTTTTTGTTTGTCTGTTTTTGTTTTGTTTTTAGTTAGACAGGTGACTATGAGTTGTGTGACCTGGGTGCTGGGGACTGCATTTGGGTCCTCTGCAAGAAGCAATAGTGTTCTAAACTGCCAAGCCATCATCTCTCCAGTCCCTGACTATAAAAAGGCACATGCTAAGAGATTGGATACAAAAACAGGATCCAACATTGTGCTCTTTACAAGATGCATATGTATTTATACAAGAGAGAGGTTTCTCACTTCTAGTGCTGTTCGGAACATTTCATGAACTCTATAAGGTTAGGAACGGTTGCTTCCTGAGATATAATTGCCCTTTCCTCCCAGGTGACTTGCTAGCGTCCTTCGCCTGCCTTGTGCGTGTGAAGACCGTCTCTACCGCGTGCTTCGCTGCTGTCTGCACGGAGGGAGTGTGAGTTTCCGTTATGTGTTACCAGGAGCTTTGCCCCGGCCTTGAGGCCTCAATTATCATGCTCCACTGTGCATGCAGCACTCAGAGATGCAGCTGTGTGGACTCCTTAAAAGTTATTTTTCTCAGTTTCAAATTGTGGCAATTTTAATGAGAATGTCACCCATAGGCTCTGGCATTTCGAAACTTGGTTCCTAGTTGGTAGCAGTATTTGGGGATTTTGGGAAGTGTGGCCTTGGGGAAGTGTGTCCCTGGAGGCAGGCTTTTGAGAGTTTAAGGACTTTGTCTCCACTACACTCTCTTTGCTTTGTGTTTGTGCTTTAAGATTTGAGCTCTCCGATCCCTGCTTAGGCCGCCATGCCTTCATTTCGCTTTCATAGACGCTAACCCTCGGGAACAATAAACCCACATAATCCTTTTCCTTGGTCCGCTGCCTTGCTCATGGTGTTTCATCACAGTGGCAGAAAAGTAACTAATACACCAATATTCCTAGTAAATCGCCAGCTCAGGTTGAAACATGGCAAATTGTTTTTGTTTTGATTTCCCTTTTCTTACATGTGAAGTGTTGTGCCAACATGGAACCAAAGTGTTCAGTATTTTAGAAGATAATTGTCTAGTGAAAAAAGAATGTTCTGAAGTTAGTTATAAATTCACCAGAAAAAAAAGATGCACATTGACAGCATTTTGGATTTCTTTCGCCTTCCTTCAAAGGCTAAAGGCAGCTCCAACCAAACAGTCATGTAGCCTCACAGTGTATTATTTCTAGCTGGCCAGAGGACCACAGTTGTTTTCTTAACCAAAATCATCATGCACACGAATCATCATGTCAGCTGGAAGAATTTAGAATTCCTCCAGGAAAATGAGATAACCAAGCAAGGCATTTTCATGCATCTTAGCGTCTGTGAAAGCCCGCGGAAAAGGAGCCTGCCTCTGAAAGCCATGCCGCTTTCATCTCTGCACTGGTACCCTGACCTCAGAAATGCACGTGTTTTCAGGGTCCTTTCCTGTGCTTGTAATAATCAGATCAGATGGACAAACACAAGTGCCATGTGTCCTCAGTGATCAGCTCTCAGTTAGTGACCGAACAACATGCACTGAAATTATTTAACAGAAATGAAAGGAGTGTTTGGCATGTGTTAGGCTCTTGGTGCCCAAGAGTGAATATAGCACACAGGGCCCTTGTCCTCCAAAAAAGAAAGTATGTTCATATCTATGTACTGTAATTCCTATGCAAGTGGTCTTAAGTACATCGAAGGGCTGAATAGTCTGAGGAGAGAGTCAATTACAGCCACCAAAATAGCTCCCTTGGGAGAGTGGTAGATTGTAGAATGTCATATACAAGTAGTGATTTGATAGAAAGACTTTCATTTTCTCACTGTTAATCTGTTTTCTGTATTTTAATAGTGAAATAGGTGGCAGGACTTTATGTTTGGCCATGTAGCAGTGGTGATACAAAAGCTTTTGGACCTTGAAACGAATTTCATTCTGGAAATGAAAATACATGATGACCCATGCAGGAGATGTTGGCCACAACTGGTGAAGAGGAGTGAGACTGGAGGGTTCTGGCTTTTGTTTCCCTGGTGGCAGATCCCTTACTCGGGCTGACATAAAGGACTCCAGTCTGTTTTGGAGACCGCTTTGGGCGTGGGTCTCTAAGAAAGACCGTTCAGACAGTACTTATCTGGTCTAACCCCTCTGTAGAGATGATGGACTGGAGGCCTCTGTGTCCCTCCTTTCAGTTGGTTAGAGGATCATAGAGTTGAGTCTAAATGTTTTGGTTAAAAAAAAAACTTTTATAGGTGGCTGACATTGTGCCTACTTCTAATGCTGTGCTTTGGAATCTCAGTGGTGAGGGGTCGTATAGTATACTTCATTGCTTGGGATGAACAGGACATTGGAGAACAGGAGAGTGGCTTTTCTGGAGCCCTAATGTGTGTGTGTATGTGTTTCCATGTATCTGTGTATCTGTGTGTCGTTTGTGTGTGTGTGTCCTTGTGTGTATGTGTGCATGTCCATGTGTCCTTATTTTTGCTTCTTTGTAGTAAGTCATTTCTGAGTTCAAGTTCCTGAGACTAGCGCTTGAACTTGTCATCTACTGTAAGAAGCCACAGCAAGAGTTCTCACCTGGCCAGCCCTCCTCTACCCTCCCAACATTCTCTGCTTGCCCCTAGGCAGATAGGTAATGGAAAAAGATTATGTGACACTTTAGCTATAAGGTTTATAGAAGCCATTTTAGACCTGTCAAAAATGATAGATTTAAGCAATTAATGTTTCAAGGTTCTCAAAATTATGTTCTTAAATCTACCTAACTGGAAAAATATGTTATCTTCATTAGGAAGACTATATGGAGGTAAGCAACAAGCTACAGCCTTTAGAAAGCAGCATATTTTACCAGTAATGAGCTGTAACCTCTGTGGGGCCAACACGTGGGAGTCATTATGTGCCAGCAGATAGACTGTCACCACACTTCTCAAGTCAGAAGCCAGGGCTTCATTAGAGCAGGGCATTCTGACTCTCACAGTTTACCTTACTTGCTGGCCAAGTACTTTCCATACCTAATGAAACTAAATTTCAAGAGCAACTACCTTAATTCTGGAGTGTGAAACGCTTCTTTTTTTTTATTTCCAAGCATATTCTTCCTACCTTTAGATTTTTTAAAATTTAAATTTTACATAATATAATAATTTATGTTCTGTAGGTATGAGATTTGCATGCTCTCTATCTAATGTGACTGGAATTTTTCTCCAATTACAGCAGAGGGCAAGCCCATCATTCTTCAGTTTCAAAAAAGATTCCAGCTGCTTGCAAGATGAGAACCAAACAGAAAATTGAATATTTTGAAAAATCTGTCCTGGGGGAAAAGGTTTCATGTTCACAAAGATATTAAATTATGTAGTTTGGCCATTCTGGGGTGTGGATATTTTGAATACTATAACTGTCTTTTTTTTAATCAAGTTCAAATGGAAAAATTGAAAACTTAATTTTGACACGCAGTCCTTTGGCTGCACGGACCTGTGTGCTGCTGAGATCTGCATAGCCACATTCCTCTTTAGTGGATACGTATTAGTTCTCAAAATTCTCAGCAAATATGTCTGCAGCCAAAAATTCCTCTGTTGAGATTCCTTCCGGACCAGATGAAACTAATAGTTCCAGGCTGTGTTGCTGTCAGTCACTATAATCCAGGTATGGCTGCTCACTGTTTTTAATTTTCCTCTTCTGAACTTAAAGGCAGTGTTTGCCCCTTTCCCATGAGAAGTCAGCGCTAATGTGCCTGGCATTCTAGAACTGCAGATACTTGGTCCTTTCCACATGGACACAATTAGGCTTTGTTTTAGGACTGTTTTGGATATGGGCTCGATGATGGACGTAATACAGGGGAAGACAGCCGTGTTGGGGCATCATGGAAAAATAAGAACTTTGGAAGTTGATGCCATAGAAAGCAGCTATTTCCTGCCTAAAATACTTTTTGGTTACATTTGACATTTTGGGGCAGAATGTGAAATTAATTAAATGAGCATTATATTTTTGTTTATTATATTCTTTTCACTAATCACAAGACTTTTAGAAACATTCAAAGTATCATCAGCAGTTACCATTCTATTCTGACCAAATTAAAATGAATTTTATCTTTTTCTCTTCTCTCCCTCCCTATCTCCTTCAGTTTTTAAATAAAGATTGCATTCATTTGCTCCCCCCCCGTGTGTGTGTGTGTGTGTGTGTGTGTGTGTGTGAAGGTACACACGTGGAGGTCAGAAAACAGCTTGCAGGATTTGGTTCTCTCTGTCTACCTGCCATGAAGGTCTCAGGGATTGAACTCAGATCATCAGGCTTTACCCATTGAGCCTCTCTCTATCCTTTCTGGTTTTCTTGACAGTAGCCCAGGTTGGCCATGAATTTGTGACCTTGTTGTCTCTTTCTTCTGAATACTGGGATTTCAGGCACTTTCCACCATATCCCACCTCATTTCATATTTTAGGTTATCTTTGTTAATACTTAAAAACAGCATGATGGACAGTTCTGAGTTCATATCTCAGTTGGCTCTGTTATCTTAGAGCAGTGATGGGTGATGTCTTAGTCTAGGTTTTTAGTTTATGAGCCAGGCAGTAAATTACAGAGTTGGTAGAAGGAGTAATGATATGGAAGATATGAAGTGTCTGAGGTATGCCTGCTATTCAGAAAGTGGTAGTTATAGTGCTTCAGAAATTGCCTGCCTGCCTGCTCATTTATCTTATATTACATTTTTAGCCCTCCTTTTTTTTTTATAAAAAACTAATTTAGTTCTTTTCTATTGGAACTTAGAAGTATAAAAATATTCAATTTATGGGTAAATTTATCAAAAAATAAAAACTTTGCTGAGCATCTTCCAAGAGGCTTTGAAAACTTTCAGCCTGATGTATTTCAGGGTCCTCAGGGCACTATCCCTTTGGGAAGACTGGACTTGTCAAAGTAGACACTGTGTCCTCAGATACAGCCTGAGTCTTTTCACAACCACTGGGGCATAGCTGTGTGCAGCACTGATCTCTAGAGGTGTGCTGGACACAAAGGGTAGCGAAGAAAAGGGGAAGCTCCAGGACCAGCGAATATGGACCGACCTCGCGCTTGCTTTTCTGCTCCTCTTTGAAATCCTACTGAAAAGGACCATACCAAAATGGAGGGGTCACAACAGTAGTAAAGACTTGAACAACATTTTGGAAATTAGTGAATAGTGATGAAGTAGGTGTTTGCAGGGTGGAAACAAAGACTGTAATTGAAGGAGAAGCTCTGGAAAGTCACAGATTCACGTGTACCGGGTATGCATGAGTCATTGAAGTAGGAACATTCTTTACCTTTAGGGGAGGAGATAACACACACCATACTAATGAAGTGATTTAAATAGTGCTAGAAGATGACAGCGCAGGAGAAAATGGGGAGAGGAGGGGACAGAAGGGGAGAGGCTGGTCATGTTTTATATGAGGTGGCTGAGTAGACTTACTTGCGCAGTGACTTGGAAAGTAGGGATTGAGCTAAGCTTTTTGGAGTAGGCTGTTGTAGGCACCGAGATGACTAGTGAAGGCCTGGAGAATGTGGAGACATGTGAGAACCAAGGTGGTGAACATGGTTGGAAAGGAGTAAGAGATAGGGCATGGCTGGAGAGAGAGCTCGTTTAGGGGACCCAAGTTCAGTTCCCAGCACTCATGTCAGGTGGCTCACAACCACCTGTAATCCCAGTTCCGGGCATGGGGGGAGGATCTGACATCTTTCGCTTCAGTGAGCGCTAGATACATGTTCACATTATCACTCCCCAGGTACTATAATTAAAAAAAAAGGAATGGAAAGCTCAAAGGTAATGAGGGGTGTGAGTAGATGATGAAATCTTTGGCCATTTAGGGATGTTCTGAGAGTAAGTTTGTTGTGGAATATTATTTTAACTTCAAAGATGTGCTGAATTTATGCTGCAGAATATGACTTTAGCTGTGTAAAGATGTGTTACATTTGTTTGTACTGCATTTGTTTAATATGTAAGGGTGTGTGTTTAATTGTGTGAAGATGTGTTGCATCTGTTTCACCTTGCCTACCTAAGGCACCTGATTGGTCTAATAAAAAAGTTGAATGGCCAATAGCTAGGCAGGAAAGGGATAGGTGGGGCTGTCTGGCAGAGAGAAAAAGAGGGGAAAGACAGAGCTGCCCAGAGCCAGAAGCCAGACAGCTGTTAGCCAGCCAGACATACAGACTGCAAGCAAGAAAGAAAAAGTAAAAAGCCCCAAGGCAAAAGGTAGATAAAAAGAAACAGGTTAATTTAAATTAAAAAGCCCTAGCCAGAAAAGAGCCTAAGCCAGGCCGAACATTCAAAACTAATAAGAAGTCTCTGTGTCATGACTTGGGAGATGGTTGGTGGCCGCAAAGAAAAAGCCTGGTACATGTGTTGGAATAAGATGGTCTACCCAAGGTTTTATCAGGGTCAAACAAGGATTTGCATGCCGACCTGTGACGCTCTGCCTGCTTTAATGGCGTGCTCACAGAAGGCTATTGGGCTCAGTAATGCTTCTCACACACCCCACCCCAAAGAAGGACACACAGGAGAAAAGGAAGTGGTTCTTGTATAGACTAGTTAGAAGAAGGTCTATACGCAGTGGTTTTGGGGTCCTCATTGGCAAAGCTCGTTTGCCTTGTTAGTCTATGATGATGTCATGCGATGATGCATTGAACACAGCTAAGCTTCTCTACCGTTCACTTGCTTTCTTGACTTGAGCAGACATGTTTAAACAAAGTCTTCTCTATTAATGAAACCAAATAGATGAAAAAGAATGTGAAAGGAACAGAATCAGGATCAGAACAAAATACTTTTCAAAACTTGTAACTCTGAGGTAAGAGGATGAACAGTATCCATAAGAGCAGCAGGGCTGTAGATAATAAAGACTCCTGGTCATTTAAAATGCTACTTATTCAGCATTAGGAGGTGAAATAAGACAGTTTTTTGGAGGTACGTTTAAGGGCAAGGAAATGTAGACTAGAGCGGACGTAGGAGGTTCAGGAGAATACTTGGAAAGCTGCTTAACAATTGACTAATAGAAAGATCCTTAGGAAGTTTGAGATGAATGGCTGTTTCTCCAGTCATCTCTGTGGTCTGTGGTCTGGACTCCAGCATTTGGACTGGTGAATATTTTTCTGCTCTTGCTCACTATTCTGTGCCTAGCACACACTGTGTGTGTAAAGTAGATTCTCAGATATTTTGACTGAAATTAGCATCTTCTTTTGTAGAAAAGATACACAATAAATTAAACAGGAGCTAATGAGAAGGAAACATTGTTTTTTCAAAAAAGACAATTTATCATTTTTTTTAGTCATTTGGGAATAGTCTTGTTTTTGTTTGTTTATGTGTTTTGAGACAGGGACTAACTGTGTAGCTCTAGCTGTCCTGGAACTCGCTCTGTAGACCAGACTGGTCATATTTCAACAGTCTTAATGTAAAACACCAAACACTGATGTAAAGGACTGTTGGCTCTGTTTACTGTTTAATGGCATTCATAGTAGATGTGATAGTAGATTCCCAGATATCTGATTGACATCGTCGTATGCCATTGAGAAGGAGAGTGTTAGTGTTTAAAAGAGCATGACTTTTGAGTTAGACAAGCCTGGATTTCAAACCCATCTCTACTACTTACTAACCATTTTACTTATCTTCCCTTGTGAATCCCAGTTTCCTCAAAAGGGTCATGGTTCCTCTGTGATGGAGGTTGCTGCAGGGATTAAATGAAATAAAGCAGATGAACTGCTCACACACAGTAGTTAGTGTGTGCTCACCGTCGTTACTCTGGTCCTGTTTCTGAGTGATGCTGTCACTATTTGCTCAGACTTTCAGAGCTTCCAAATGCTTGTCAAGAGGAATGTTCCCTACTGGAAAGATTCAGAAGTGTTGATGGCTGCTGTTAGTCTGTCTGCACCTCCTCCCTCCCTCCACTCTTTGCTTGTAACACTTAAGGCCCTCTAACTTCAGAGACATTTTTAGTTTTCATCATCTTCTCATAATTTCCTTTCTGCTGTTTGAAAACATCACAATAAATTATTTAGTTTCTTTTGTTAAAGTGATGCCTGGCATTAATAAAGCAAAAGGAAAACGTATACATTTCTCCCTCAGTTCTCTAGGGATACCATCAGACGTCACACAGGTTTTAGAGAAGAAGAAATTCTCTCACGAGATACGTTATTTTAAATGTTGTCTGTTGTGTGACTTCTAGTAGAGCAAGAGAATAAAGCGTTTTCTACCCCCATGGAGTGTGGACTGCACCCAGAGAAAGCGATGAGAAGGATTTCTAGTGCTTTCAAGCGGGGTATCCTCCGAGGTGGGAGTCGGTTCTGCTCACCTCACTTACCACTGGCAGGCGGAGGACTGTGTGTCCAGTGAGGGACTATGAGAAAACCAACCAGCCATGTGGCTGCTGTGCTTATTCCTGTGTTTTTATTTGGCTGTACTTTGAGATGTGGGAGGTTAGTGACGTGGTCCTCACATTCCATCCCGCTCTCCCCGAGTTCTGCTTTTACATGGGTAACCTGGTCACTGAAGTGCTCTTGGCTTGTAGATTTTTTGAAGAATTTGGGTCAATTGTTTTGAAAACTGTCCCTTACTGTGGGTTTGTGAAATGAACACTCTTAACGAGAGTAAGGTTTTGCAGTTCTGTGGAGACCCATGGAAGGGGAGCTGTGCTCCCAGGTATGTTGGTGGGCACGTGATACCAGTGTATACCAGTATATTGATAAATTGATTAAGATGCACAGGATGTTTCCCCAGTGTCAAGTTATCGTTTCTCCCTCTGTAATTCCTGTGTGATTTAAACTAGCTTGTTTCTCATTAGATGCCCGCTGTCCCATCTTTTCAGATTCATTGGTGCTGTCCTATTAAGGAAGGCTCCCTTCTTTAGGTTTATTTATATTAGTTTGAACTCACAGATTCTTATTGAATAGGTTATATTTCATTACTTACATTAATTAATTTATTACTGGCATTAAATGTTTTGCTGCTTACATTAGTTCAGGTCTAGCTAGTGGAAGACCTTGTAAATAGCCTCATCCTTTTGATGGATCTTCATCATTTATTCAGTCTGCATTACCCTTCTGTTATATTAAGATTTTCAAAGCTCTTTTTGTACTGTCTAGCTTAGTCTTAGACCCAGTCTTTTTTTCTAAGGACCCTGGGTCCTTTTCATGGACAATGGTATTTTAAACCAGGATCTGAGTGTTTGCTGTAATCATTGCTGCTAACATTTCATTGGCTGCAGATGCCATTAGGTCTCATGTTTTTCAGGAACCAAGCTAAGAAATATATGTGTATTGTAGGCGGAGTCTGCTCATTCATTTCCTGGCTGTCCAGACCCAAAATAATCACACAGAAACTATATTAATTACAACACTGTTTGGCCAATGGCCTGTGCATATTTCTAGCCAACTCTTACATCTTGAATTAACCCATTTCTATGAATCTGTGTGTCGCCATGAGCCTGTGGCCCACTGGGTGCGGTTCTGGTGTTCTGGCATCTATCTCCTTGGGCAGCTACATTGTGTTCCCCTGTGACTCCACCTTCTTTTCTCCTCTATCTCTGCTATAGGCCCAAAGCAGCTTCTTTATTAACCAGTGGTAATCAAACATATTTACAGCATACAGAGGGGATCCCACATCAGTGTATGTCTACATTCTGTCTGAATTAAGGTTGATATTGATTATTACAACTCTAATACAGCACTGCAGTACTCAGTCCAGATTCTGTTTGTAACTTTCTAACAGTAAAAATAAAACTTGGCTCTATAGTATTGTTTTTTATTCCTGTTAGGACCCCTGCATTGTCATTAAGTGACTTGTTTGAATTAAGGAGTTAATAAACAGTTAACAGTGTTAGGTATACTCACTGCATGGTCAGTGTTCAGTGTGAAGTAGAAGAAGCAATATCTTCAGTTTTTTTTAAATTTTTGACAGTTGTTCTCAACCTGTAGGTCATGACCTCTTTGAAAACTCTGCCTCCAAAAAATATTTATATTACGATTTATAACAGTACCAAAATTAGTTATGAAGTAGCAATGGAAGTAATTATATGGTTGGGGGTCTCCACAATATGAGGAACTGTATTAAAAAGTTGCAGCATTAGGAAGGTTGAGAACCACTGCTTTTGACTATATGATATACAACTATATAAATGTCCTTGCTTTTTACTGTTTAAAATATGAATATAATAGATTATTCAATTACTGTGAACTATTAACATCTAGTTTTTTCCCAATAAGAAAAAGTCATAACTTAAAATTGATCAGTAAGGAAAATAGCTCCTTTGTCTACTTTAAACCACCTCGGCTGTGGGCAACAGCACTGAACAGATTTCAGCATTTCTAATTACAGAATTAGCTTGCAGACTTTGTCTGGCTCGTTTTTCACACCTGTCAGCTGTAGCGATCTGAAATATGTTCTTCATCCGAATCCCTTTCTGTGCCTCCTGCTTCCAGACAGACAGACAAACAGAGCTCCCATCACTGCCCCTTGTAATTAGGCTGCTAACACAGGAATGCTTGGGATTAACTTAGGAACTGGTGACCAGAAAGTTCTGATAACCTTAAGACTCATTCCCAAATTACATTATTAACTGTGTGTAGTCTTGGGAAAAACAGTAGGGTTTCTTTCCCCTGTGCCCGCCACGGTTATACAGTGACAGTTTAGGACAGCCACTAGTGGTTTTTCTCTGTGATGTAATTAAAACTACACCCTACTCTCATAACCTTGTTCTTTATTCTTAGGAACATGCTTCAAAAGGGATCTTTACTTGTTTAACTCTTTCGTTTATTTACCTCAGCTGTGTTAGTTGTAGCTGTGATGTCTTGAACCACTTTCTAACATGAGTCTCTCACACTTCCAGGTAAATAGGGGAGTCATAGCTTATGTTGGGAATTGCTTTCGTTAAAAGAACTTTTTCTTCACTGTGGATTTTCTAACCAGAGAGACATATTTATTTTAGGCTTTCTCTTCATACTTATGAGGGAATGGGTCTTTTAAAACTAAACAGAAAGATCAAAACCGTCAAAGCACTCTAATCTTAAAGGCATTTTTTTGGTTTAAAGAAAAACTGAAATGGCAATTTATATGAATAGTCTTTTGTTCTAGAGTAAACTTGAGATCCACATTCTATATATTCAAGCCTATCAAATGTAGACATTTAGAGCTAATTATGTTCTACGAGACAAGGCATTATTGTCATACTGTGCGTCCCTGCTCCCTGTTTTGGTTTATTTCTACAAACACAAACTCTTCGCCCCATATTACTGATTTACACACACACACACACACACACACACACACAAATTGCTGTCACAGCCTGACCTCTTGGCTGTAGTTCCAAATACATCTTTGCATTTTTAGCCAGTTATGATTTTGTTTTCATTTTCAGTTTTCAGTCATTGTCCCTGTTGGGTTTTAGGATGGTGCGGTATCTTTTTAGGATTACACATAAACCCCAGGGATACAACCCAGAAGAGGAATGGGAAAGGAAACCCCATCCTGCTAGTGGTCACTGAGGTTCAGTGTTGACAGTGGAGCTTTGTCAGGTAAAGCGAAAACCAGTGTTTTCCCCATTTCTAATAACAAGTGCAGCAGAATATTTATTTAAAAAGAATATTTAAAAATACATAATACACTTTATATTTAATCAAATTATGGAAGGCCAGTTTGAGTTAGGAAGCATCATGAGGTGCAGAGCCATAGGCGTCACCTGGCAACGGAAGAGGCCATGTTCCTTTTTCACAGTGCATCCCTGGGCAGAACAGTGTTTGTTCGACATGTGGATGCTCAGCAAGGATGTGTGCTAAGAATGAATGAATCTCAGGAGCTTCTGCCTGACATTTCTTTTATTTTTTAAATTGAAAAGAGAGTCTTCTTTCATACTTTTCGTTTTACAGATAAAGAACCTTCATCTGGAGATGGAATGGCTAAGACAGAGCAGAGCCCCAAAGTACTTTATGCTCATTTATCACTCTCTCTGTCTTTAAAAGGAGCTTTATTTTTCAAGCTGTGTGATAGTTAAACTAAGGCAAACATAATAATGTAAAATTTTATACATACTGCTACAGTGGCTCAGCCATTTATAGTGTGATCTGCATATTTTTCGTCTGTAAACAGGCAGTTGGAGTGTTCTCATGAGGTACTTACATTGTTGCTTTCTTGGGCTAATTTCCTTTTATGTTATTACTGTTTTTGTTTAACTTATCGGTAACTTCCCTACTGAGGGCTGCAATCATTGCACTTATGGAACAGTATAGTGTCACGACTTAAGTGTGAAGGGCGTCAGAAGCTGCTTGGCTGAAGCAATTCATTATTTACAAGAAGAAGCTCGCCTCCAAGCAGTTAAGCGACTTGTCAGAGCCACATCAGTAGATGGTGACGGAGCTGGAAGTAGAGCCTGGCTTTTACGGTCTCCTGTTCAGCACATCTTTGATGTGAATAATTTACCTCCAGCTGGCAGATAATAAAAGAAGTCAGAGTTTGGGTGCAGACCGATCGAGGCAGCGATGTATGATAAAATACAGGGCAGTCGGGGGCAGGCTTGCGGGTCAGTTTCACTGCTTTTCTTTCCTCCCAGTGCTAGCTCCCTGCATGTTGAAGTGGGTATTAGTGAGAAGATGACCTGAAGAGATGAGGACTCCTAGGCAGTCAGGGCTGGAGCACACACTTGAGGGATCTGAACTGCTCTCAGGGCAGGGAGAATGGTTATGGAGAGAATAATGATGTTGTGTCTGCACCATGTGATCATTTTACAGGGACTGCAAACACTGGGTTAGCTCTGCTGGTGCTGATCAAAGGCACCAGCAGAGAAATAAAAGCCCAGCTGTTGAGTATTACTTCATGAAAAGGACAACAAAGCCTGGCATACGTGGGTCTACATATGTGTTTAAAGGTTATATTTGTATTGATTGAATGATCCCAGAGGAGTCAAAGCAGTTACATATTGATATTTCATGAATTGGCATTTGGGTGATAATTATTTTTTCTCTTTGATAATTATATTGTTTAATGTGTTACATATTACTTTTATTAAAATGAAAATAAATGAAAATCCATTAATAGAATTTTAGACTTAAGATCTTTTTAATTTGTAGTTTTTATAGTAGGGTCTCCCTCTGTGTCCCAGGTTCGCTTTCTTTGCTTAAAAGCTGAAAAGCTTAAAACAGCAACGGCAGATTTCCTATGGAAAGTGACTTGTCAAATGGTTTGTCCTCTGAGTCACTGTCACTGCACATTTCTTTCACACTGGCGTCCTTCTGGAAGCAGATTTTCAGATGTGCTCTGGGGTGGTTTGAAAAAAAATGGTCCCCAAAGGGAGTGGCACTATTAAGAGGTGTGGCCTTGTTGGAGTAAGTGTGTTACTGTGGGGTGTGAGTTTTGAGGTCTCTTTTGCTCAAGCTTCCCCCACTGTGGCAGTTAGTCAAGTTCCTGTTGCTGCAAGATGTAGGACTCTCAAATGTTCCAGCACCACATCTGCCTGCATGCTGTCATGCTCCCTGTCATGATAATGGACTGAACCTCTGAATGTAAGAGATTAGTCTTCCCAATTCAATGTTTTCATTGTAAGAGTTGCTGTGCCATGGTGTCTCTTCATAGCAACCCTAACTACAACACACTCTCTTGAGTCAAGAGGTAGTTTTGATTCATTTACTTTTAGAATGTGTTTCATATTACTTGGGAAATCTATTTAGTGGTAAATGTATTAAAGTTAGTATAGTCACTAAATTTTTTATGGGATATTGTTTCCATATAAAATCAAGGCTAATTAATTCTCATAATCTCTGATTAACTTAATACTGGAACTATCCTTCTGCTAGAAATAGATTACTATTGTATTTCCTGAGTCTGGAGTCTCTTGAGCCTTTAGTAACTTAATAAATACTCCTGTAATTTTCCAGCACTGGAAATTCTTGGCCTTAAGACGTTGCTTGTTTAATTTAAATCATAGATACTAATAAAAGAAAAAATATTTCGGGGTGTAAATATTTACTGAGAGTGTGTTAGTCACAGGTTTCACATAGCACCAACAAAGCTGTTCTTCATAGAAAAATTCAAAACTAGGCACTTTAAAAACTGAGGAAAACACAAGTGATAATTTGTGTTGGGGTGAGAAAACAGAATACTATTTATTTCCTGGTTAAGGCATGTGTTTTTTAATTAACTCCTCTTATAAGCTATTTCCATTGTAATAACATCAAATTAATATTTATAGTTTGTAACCAGGTGCTGTAATTAAACACTACATTAAAATTTTATGATGATTATTTTATATGTACACGTGTGTGTGAGAGGGATGCATAGGCTCTGTTGAACAGGTGGAGGTCAGAGGGCAACTTCGATGGAATCCCTTCTCTCCTACCTTTACATGGTCCATAGTTTAACCTAGGTCACTAGACTTATGCACCATGCATTTTTACGTATGAACCATCTCACCAGTGTAACATGCATCTAAACAAGGGGGCTTTCCACTCTAAGAAGCTAGCAAAGCTTGTAGAAACCCTCAAGGAGTGTCTGATCTGAAAGCTCAGAATGTGGTGAGTAGTTGGTTCAAGCTATAAAGAACAAACGAGGGAGTAGTTTTGAAGAAGGTGAGAGGGGGCCGAGTGGTGTTGGCACAAACCTTTAATCCCAGCACTCGGGAGGCAGAGGCAGGCGTGTCTCTGTGAGTTTGAGGCCAGCCTGATCTACAGAGTGAGTTCCAGGATAGCCAGAGCTGTTACATGAGAAACCCTGTCTCAGAAAAAAGAAGAAAAAAAAAAGACTCTACAACAAACAAACAAGAGAGGGGTAGGAGGTCTGATGCACTGCTTAGTCTTTTGTAGCTTTCATGAGTTCACTAAAGTTAGCTTTCATGAAGAACTCTGAGCACCTCTTCCCCTATTGCTGCTATTAAGTTTTAATTGAATATTAGGTTATTCTGGTTGAGCCCTGCTGTGACATTGGCGAGAAGAGCACGGAAGACGGAAATGCCTGGCTTGCAATGCAGCGGGGCTGCTGGATAGCTTAGCTTGTGGGGCCTTAAGTCACAGAGACTTTAAAAATATTCTCACTTAAGGCTGTATGTGCAATTAATTGCATGTTTTCTGCATATCCCATGAATGTGCTATGAAGTATTTTTACTATTTTCCCCTTTTCCTTTTGTGATGGAAGCTTAAAGAGCAAGTGAAAGTGGTTGATGTCTTTCTGGGCAAATATTAATTTAATTAGAAATAATACCAACAAACATTTACTAGAGGCCTGTTCAAAGCATGCATGACTCTCACTTTTGACCTGCTTTTGTTGCTTTGTTGGAGGTCTTGTTGTGTACCCTAGATTGACTTTGAACTCATGGTAGACCTTTTGCCTCAGGTCTCCTAAGTGCTGAGAAACAGATATATGCCAGCATGCTAGACAGACCCTTGCTGGTCTAAGATTCATTCTTGCTATTAAATTTTAGGATTTGTTCATGATTTAAATGTTTTTCTAGGAGAAAAATCTGTGAAAACAGCTAGGAAATTTTCAGAAATAGCAAATGAAGTACATCTTCAGATGGCAAATTAAGATATTGGTAATGCTTCTTTAGGTTGTCATGAGGATTAAAGGATATAATTTATTTAAAATTTTTGATATGATGTCTGATACAGAGCAAATATCTAATTTTTTGTGTATGGTATGTGTGTATGTTTATATTTGCATATGTGCACACATACTATGGCATATTTGGTGGTCAGAGAACAATGTTGGCATTGGCCCTGACTTCACCTTGTTTCAGATGGGGTCTCTCTTCTTGTTGTTTTCCCATCCATTGATCCATTTCGCCTGTTAAGCACCATGTATGTTTTTCTTTTGTAAACATGAGATCATTTTGTAATACATGAGTTTTTACCGACACAGCTAATGCCCGAAGAGTGAGCCAATAACAAGAAGTTTAACAATGCTCTGAATGGATGCCACTGTCTCTAACCATTACTCATTACTGAGCTGATCAATGACATTCCTAGCCTACTGTTATAGACGTACTTACTAAATAGCTAAATCTTTTATCCCCCCATACTCTAATGGGTTCAGACAGTACTTGCATAGAGTGTGCCATACCCAAGGCTCTGGGCTGTTACTTGGTTGGTGATCTCTTGGCAGTTGGGAGTGTGTTGGTGTGGGTGTCTCTCTTAGAAGATCCCTCCCTCCTCTCACTTTCCATGCTGTGGCTTTGTATCCCTGCAGTTGGAGAAAAGGAGAGAGACTTTTAATCTGGGCTTTAAAAGTAGTTTTACAAAAAGAACAAAAACCAAATTCTATTGGTCATATTTAGAGGGTGTTAAGGACCAGTGGACTGTGATAAAAAATGAGAATGGGTGGGTAGGTCACTGTCTTAAATGACTGGTTTAGAAGTGGAAGCCTGAGAGCTCCCTCACTGATCTGAGCTAAAAAGAGTTCCAGGCAGCCTGGACTATATAGTAAAAACCTGTTTCAAATAAAACAGACAACAGCAGCAGCTTCCCCGACCCCTGCCTCACTTCCCAACCAAAACCTAAGTATGAAGAAATACCCCATATTGTGGCTGAAGCAGAAATATGGCAGTCAAGAGGCCATGTGAAGCTACATAACAAAAGCCCTGTCTGAGGTGGGATGGAGAAACACACGGTGCTTCCCTAGCCACTAGTGCCCTAGTTGTTGTATGTTGCTGGTGCCCAGGTTAATGTGTTGGTGGAGACCCTTTCTATTTATTTCCTCTTTCTCCATTTCTCTTCTTCCATCACCCCTCCCCTTCTCTTTTTGGCTAAATAAAGAATGCTGCAGCTAGGCAGCAGTGGCACACGCCTTTAATCCCAGTGCACAGGTGGCAGACTAACAGATCTCTGTGAGTTTGAGGATAGCATGGACTACAGAGTGAGTTCTAGGACAGCCAGGGCTATACAGTGAAACCCTGTCTCAGATAGATGATAGATAGATAGATAGATAGATAGAT
>LOJH01023031.1:7326-19664 GCA_001685095.1 Ellobius talpinus | reverse complement strand
TTCCCTTCCCTTCCCTTCCCTTCCCTTCCCTTCCTTTCCTTTCCTTTCCTTTCCTTCCTTTCTTTCCACAGTCTCTCACTGGCCTCAAACTCACCTAGACTGGCTGGTCGGAAAGCTCCAGGGATCCATCTGCCTGTCTCCACCTCCCCAGGTCTGGCATTACAGGTATGAGCCCCTACACCTGAATTTTTCACTTTGTGTTCTAGGATTAAACTCAGATTCTTGTGTAAACACTTTATTAACTGAGCTATCTCCCCAGCCCCTCCTCTCTTCTCTCTCTCTTTCTCTCTTCTCTTCCTCCTCCTCCCTCTCTCATCAGGGACTTAATATGTAGCCCAAACTGGCCTTGAACTCAAGCTCCTCTTTCAAGCTTGCGTCACTATGCCTGAGCCTGTCTTCTTGTGAAAAGAGCAGTAAGATTCCCAACCACACTGGAGGATTCCCAGGATCCCTCTTCCTTTATCGGCTGAGCCGTGATGGGGTAAACTGGGGCAGAGGGGCAATCGTGGAGCTGGTTTAGAACAGGGCTCCTGCTCTCAACCAGGCCATGCTAGAACGATGTGGTGGGAGAATTAGTGGAAAGCAGACCCTGGGCAAGTTGGGAAATAGTTCAGTGTTCTGTAGAGCACTTTTGTAAGCAACAACAACAACAAAGTCACTCTGCGGTCCAGGCTGTCCTGCAAAGTCACTCTGCAGTCTCAGATGGCCTGGAACGCCCACAACAAGTGTCCGTGTGCAATCCACGCACGAGCTACTAGCTGGCCCCACAGAGCATTTTAACACGATGTGTGTGAAGTGTGTGTACTTACAGAATATCTGCTTTCCACGCAGTCTGCAAAACAAAGACAGCAGAGTGGTAAGTGTGCAGGACCCAGAGCAGCTTCACACCGGAGCTACTGCAGGGGCTGCGCAAGGCTAGTGTGATTCTGGACAAACTGTTCTATCAAGCCAGGCCTCCGTTTCTTCATCTATAAAATACACCCGCTTAGCCCTTCCAATGCAATAGTGCTTTCGGAAGCAAAGCTAGAGGAGAGGGGACAACTCATGCAGAAGGGCTCTCAGGCCATTGCTGATGGTCTTTTGTCCCTAGACAAGCTCCTGGGGATGGTCTGGGCCATGTGACAATCTTGCAGGGTCCCTGGAATCTTCTTTGCCTTTTTTGTTTGCTTGCTTTGCTATTTTAAAGCAGGGTCTCATGTAGCTCTGGCCTCTAACTCACTATGTAGTCCAGGATAACCTTGAGCTTTCTGCCTCATCCTCCAGGACTGGGATTACTGGCATGAACCAGTGAACCATCACACAGATCATGGGCCTGAGGGTGAAGTCCAGAGTGTAATTAGTCTACTAATTACCCAACTACACCTCCACATTTGACTTTTTTTTTTTTGGTTTTTTTGAGACAGGGTTTTTCTGTATAACAGTCCTGGCTGTCCTGGAACTCACTTTGTAGACCAGGCTGGCCTCAAACTCACAGAGAACCAGCTTGCCTCTGCCTCCCAAGTGCTGGGATTAAAGGTATGCACCACCACTCCCAGCTTGACTCTTTCTTTTTAAAGACAGAATTCACTATATAACTCTGGCTGTCTTGAAACGCTCTGTGTCGACCAGGATATCCTTAAACTCACAGAAACCAACCTGCCTGTGCCTCTGAAGTGCTAGGATTAAAGGTCTATAGCACTATGCCTGTCTTCTCATTTGACATTTTAAAGTTATTATTTGTTTGTTTGCTGGTTGGTTGGTTTGTTGGTTTTTCAAGACAGGGTTTTTCTGTGTGGCCTAGAATTTGTTCTGTAGACCAGGCTGGCCTCAGATTCACAGAGATCCACCTGCCTCTGCCTCCCCAGTGCTGGGATTAAAGGTGTGTGCCGCCACCCCTTGGCAAATGTTATTTTTAATTAGTAGATAAAAATAGGAAATTAGAAACTTGCATATAAAAGTGATCTCTGCTCCCACCCTCCAGGCACTGTTGGCCACTCCCACTCTTCCCCAGCAGTGGACCGAGCAGAACGCACTGGGGAGGGTCAGGGAAAAGTTATGATGACAGGGCCTGTGACATTTCCTACCCTGTCCTTAATACTCTCTCAATGCTGGGCGGTGGTGGCGCACGCCTTTAATCTCAGCACTTGGGAGCCAGAGACAGGTGGATCTCTGTGAGTTCGAGACCAGCCTGGTCTACAAGAGTTAGTTACAGGACAGGCTCCAAAGCTACAGAGAAACCCTGTCTCGAAAAAACAAAACAAACACCCTCGCAAACACAACTGTCCATAGCTACCTCATCGAGTTAAGTGGTTATACAACTGATTACCGACTTTAAAAAGTTAGGTTCTGGGGCTGGAGAGATGGCTCAGGGGTTAAGAACACTGACTGCTCTTCCAGAGGACCAGGGTTTGATACCCAGCACCTATCTGGTGGCTCACAACTGTCTATAACTTTAGTCCCAGGGTATTTGACAACCTCTTCTGGCCTCCTCAGGCACCAGACACAGATGGTACACAGACAGACATATAAAGAGAGCACCCATACTCAAAAACTAAAAAAAAAAGTGCCTTCCAGATTTGTGCTGCTTTAATAATGCCACCAATATCCTCTCTGGCAGCAAAGCTATTCCCTAGTTCATTCTGTTTTGTCTGCTCATATCCAGGAGTGGGACTGGAGGATCAGGAGGCGTGAGGGTGGCTCAGGCTCTTGACATCATGCCCAATCTGCCTGAAGGGGAGGACCACTGTGTCCTTTTTCCCAAGTGAGGCTCATTTTGACTCATCCTTTTGCCAAAACGCACACTGTACCTGGCGGCCTGGCCAGACCTCCATTGTGTAGATGGCCTTTGCCAAAAGTCTGGAAGTGGAGAGAAAGGCCAAGGAGAACTGGAAGCTGCATGTAAGGATAGCTCCATCGCCCTCATTAGTAAGAGGTGTGTTTCACCACAAGGTGGAGGTTGGAGGGAGATAATTTGCCTCTTTGCACAAACCAGCCCCCCACCTGTCCCAGAGACTATGTTGGAGCCCATTCTCCAGACAGCCCACTGAGGACACGGACTTGTGGAAACAGCAGCAATGAGGGACCTCACCTACTGTCTGGGGAAGAGATCCCACGTGGTGCTGGAAGGGGGTGGCTACCCTTCCAGGTGGTAGAGGTCACAGTGAGAAGGTCAAGGACAAGGGTGTGGCTCAGCTGGCAAAGTGCTGGCTCTGCCTAGAATGCACAGAGCTCTGAGTTTGACCCCGCACCCAGTATCATATAAACTGGTGTGGCAGCACAGGCCTGTAATGCCTGGCACTAGGGAGGTGGAGGCAAGAAGGTCAGAAGTTCAAGGTCATCCTCAGCTATGTAGTGAGTTCAAGTCTAACCAGGTATATAGGAGACCTTGTCTCAGAGAAAGAGAGAGAGAGGGATGAATGAATGGATGGGTAGGTTGACAAGAAGAGGATGAGGAGAATAAGAAAGAAAGAAAAGGAAGGAAGGAAGGAAGGAAAAGAGAGAGAGAGAGAGAAAAGAAGGGAGGGAGAGAGAGAGAGCAAAACAAGAAAATCTTAAAAACAAAAAACACAGAGGTAGGTGGATCTCTGTGAGTTCAAGGCCAACCTGGTCTACGAGAGCTAGTTCCAGGACAGGCTCCAAAAGCTATAGAGAAACCCTGTTTCCAAAAAACAAAACAAAAACACAGAGAGAGAGAGAGAGACAGAGAGAGAGACAGAGAGAGAAACAGAGACAGAGACAGAGACAGACACAGAGAGAGAGACAGAGAGAAAAGAAAAAAACAAAAAAAAAACCCTGGACATGTATGGTGGCTCACTCCTGTAAAAATTCCAGCACTCAAGATTTGAAGCAGCAGAATTACCAAGAGTTCCAGACTCTGTCTCAAAACAACAAACAAATAAAAACCTGCTCTCCTAAGTCTACCTGCCTTTGATCCCTGTCTTATAATATTTCATCATTCCCCATCTCTACCTAAGGAGCCTTCTTCTAGCCTAGCTAGGCCAAAGGTAGGTGACCTCTGGTAAACATCCAGGTCAGCCCAGGCACCAGTCAGTCATCACAGCAACCTCCACACATGGAGGGAGGCCGTGACAGCACCTCCCATCCAGGGCTACCCAGCAGCAGAGCCCCATGCTCTGTTATCTCCTGCCCAACCCACGTTTTCTGAAATCAGACAAAAGCATGAAATGCTAATCTCCATATGTGGGCTCAGTGGTTAAGAGCGCTGACTGCTCTTGCAGAGGACCCAGGTTCGGGTCTCAGCACCGTCATGGAAGCACACAACCACCTGTAACTCCAGTTCCAGGGGATCTGACTCGGTCTTCTGGCCTCTGTGGGTGCCAGGGACCCCATGGTACACAGAAGTATACAAAGGGTAAAGTACCCCATACCCTTACAATTTTTTATTTAATTTAGAGTGAAAAATAACTTTTACAACCCTCCAAGCTTAAGCTTGCTTCTAAGCTAGTAGGAAAAGGCCTGGGAATATGGCTCAGTGGCAGAGTGGGTGCTTAGCAGACAGGAGGCCTTGGGTTTCTCCCCAGTACCACTCAATAAATAAATAGATTAGGAAATAAATGAGTCATAGTGGAGGATGAGCATTGTCGGCCCCATTCCTCTAAGAAAACTGAAGACTAAACACAAAATCAAAAAGAATGCAGATTACTAAGGATAGTTTCTCAGCTTGTCCTGGCAGCAGCCAGTATATAATCTCTCCTCTCCTTTGCCCCCCCTTAGGTATTTTTTGAGACAGGGTTTCACTGTGTAGTCTTGATTGTCTTGGAATTTGATCTGTGTGATCTGTAGATCAGGCTGGCCTAAACTCAAGAGATCCGCTGCCACGGCCTCCTGAGACTAAAGGCTGGATTAATCCTTAAAGTGACTATACCCCCCCACGTCCAGGTGGACAGGTCTAGAGGGGCCAAGGCTGAGGAAACAATCTCCATTTCCAAAAGGCAGGAACTTGAAACTATATTATTTTTATTTATTTATTCATTTATTTATTGGTTTGGTTTGGTTTAGTGGCCCTGATTGGCCTGGAACTTTTTTATAGACCAGGCTGGACTTGAACTCACAAAGATCTGCCTACCTCTGCCTCCTGAGTGCTGGGATTAAAAGTGTATATCACTACATCCAGCTTATTTATTTATTCTTACTACATTTATTTACTTAATTGGGGGGGTGAGGTGCACATGCCACAAGGTTCATTTGGAGGTCAGAGGACAGCTTTCAGGACTCAGTTTCCCTTTCTACCATGCAAAGCAGAGTTTGAATTCAGGTTGTCAGGTTTGGGGATAAGTGTCTTTTACCCACAGAGCCATCTTGCCAGTGCAGCCTCGAGACTTTTGGAATGCTATGGTTAGAAGAGAGCTGAAAATTGTTGGCTCAGTCCCCTTATCTGACAGATAAAAAAGCTGAGTTTGGCCAACTGACAGGGTAGAACGGTGATGACCAAGGGCTGGTGCAGGCAGCTGGGTGGGGGTAGAGTTTTTGGTTAAAGGAAAAAATTCTGAAGATGCCTGGTGGGAACCATGACTGCCTAACAGTGTGAAAAGACTTGAGGACACAAAAACAGCCACCTAGATGTTTGGACATGGTTAAAATATTAAGTTTTCTGTACATTTTTACAAGAGAAGGAAAGAAGGTAAGCTTAGAGTCCAAAGCCAAGATTGCAGACACCATGTGCCTCCCATGGCCCACAAGCTAAGCTCCCTCCTGCCTCTTGGTGACGCCCCTCCTCTCCAGTCTCTCCAAGGGCCCCTTCCCTGGACTGCTCCTTGGAGGCAGTCCTGCTCATGTCCTTCTTCTTATCTAGGGGAGTGGCCTTCCTTTGAATTTCTCAGGGGAAAAGGGGTTTAAGAGCCAAAACTACGCCCTATGAGCCATTTCCCAAAACAGTCACTGGTTGGAAGAGAGCAAGGAATGTTTGAGGGGGACGTCTGCTAAGACCCAGCCCTACATCAGCCAGCTACTGGCTGCCCACATCCCATTTTCCTTCTATGTCACCCTCTGCGGACACAGTGTTTCTGGATTTCTCTCTCAGCATCCCTGGCTAATCACTCCAGGACACTTGGGGAGGAAGAGAGATCCAAGGAGCAAGACCTGTGTGGCACAATAACAATACCCACAGACTGGCACTCTAAGACACCCCCCCAGGCCGGCCCAGGCCAACAGTGTATGGGTGGTTAGAAATGCAAATTCTTCCACCTAAAGGACACAAATATTCAGGGCTGAAAGTGGATTGGGAAATCTGAGTTTTAACAGATATTGAGAACCTAAAATCTAGTCCATCCCTCATTTCACAGACAAAGTGACTGTGTTGGTTAGTTGTATATCAACTTGACACAAGCTCAAGACATCTGGGAAGAGGTATTCTCATCTGAGAAAATGCTTCCATCAGATTGCCTATAGGTAAGCACTTTCTTGATTAATGATTAATGTGGGGAACCCAGCCCAACTGTGGGTGGTATCAACCCTAGGTAGGCAGTTCTGGGTTCTATAAGAAAGGCAAAGCCAGGTGGTGGTGGCACATGTTTTTAATCCCAACTCTCAGGAAGCAGAGGCAGGTGGATCTTTGTGAGTTCGAGGCCAACCTGGTCTACAGAGTGAGTACCAGGACAGCCAGAGATACACAGAGAAACACTGTCTTGAAAAACAAAAACAAAAAAACAAACAAAGCAAAAAAAAAGTAGGCAGACCAAGCCATGAGGAGAGCAAGCCAGAAAGCAACATTCCTTCATGGCCTCTGCATCAGCTTCTGCCT
Source organism: Ellobius talpinus (assembly GCA_001685095.1). Classification (NCBI taxonomy): domain Eukaryota; kingdom Metazoa; phylum Chordata; class Mammalia; order Rodentia; family Cricetidae; genus Ellobius; species Ellobius talpinus. Next base: position 12,925 of record LOJH01023031.1, on the reverse strand, counting down.
CCAGGTTCCTACCCTGTTTGAGTGCCTGTCCTGACTTCCCTCAGTGACAAACTATGATGTGGAAATGTAAGCCAAATAAACCTTTCTCCACCCAAGTTGCTTTTAGTCAAAAATGTTTTAGCACAGCAATAGAAACCCTAACTAAGACAATTATGGACGTCTTGGGATGTTCCATGACTTGACCAGAACCACCCCCGTCACACAAGGATGCTGATTTTAACTTCTAGGTTAGGTAGAGTTGGATTCTCCAACAGATCTGGTGATGACTGGAACCCATGCCAAGACAGATGGACAGTGGAGAAGAATTGCACCAGATAACTACCTTCCTATAGTCTGCTTTCCTTGGAAGATTAAAGCTCTGTTTAATTTTTATCTATCTCATTTTTTTTAAAAAAAAACTTTATATGTATGGGTGTTTTGCCTGCATGTATGTCTGTGTACTACGTGTATTCCTGGTGCCTCTGGAGGCCAGAAGAGGATGTCGGATCCCTCGGAACTAGACTTACAAAAGGCTGTGAGCCTCCATCTATGTGCTAGAAACCAAAGCCCATCTTCTGCAGGAGCAACCAGTGTTCTTAACCACAGTGGTCTCTTCGGTCCCTATTCTTTCCCCTCTCTCTTTTTCTCTTCCCCTCCCTCCATCTTTTAAAGACAGTTATCATGTAGTCCCAACTATTCTAGAACCTGATATGAAGGCAATAGTGACCTAAATTTTTGATACTCCAGCCTCTCCTTCTGATGTGCTGGAATTACAGGCATGCAGCGCCATGCTCAACATCTTGTTGTTTCTTTACATGTTAATTGTTCTTTATTAAGCAGTTGCATAAATCTCTACCCTCTAATCTCCTTTTTGAGTCATTCCTTGCTGAGGTTTCTTCTGCATGTTAATGAAACCAGTTTGTTAATCCCTTGTTGGTCTGTCTTGTCTCATTTTCAAGACCTCAGACAGAAACCCAGAAGTATAAAGGGCAAAAACTATTATTCTTCCAGCCCCTCCCTCAACAACCAAAGACAAAGCCACTAGGAAAGGAATCTAGAGGCACGTTTTTTGTGACCTTGGGCATGTGTCTTAGACTGTCTGTACCTTTGTCTTCTTAAAGGTAGTAGGAGGGAAAGAGTTAAGCCCTAAGAGTTGACCTTCTGGGCTTTATTCCCCTGGCCACTCTCAAGGCCCCATCAATGATTCTAGCATGGACTCTCCCACCCCGAAAATCAGGGGCCCCTCACTCACTAGGGTCGACCTTCCGGATCTCACTGTACACCGTCTCTGTGGCTCTCGTTCCCAGAGCTGGAAAAGGGACCAGGCACAGGTCAGTAGCTACCTCAGGGACCCAGGCCAGCCCAATGCTGTATCTACCCATCACCCAACAGGGCCCCTGCCCAGAAGTGTCACAAAACATGCCATTCTCCAACTTCAGAATATCCCGACCTAATCTTCTGTGAGACTGAAAGTTGGTCAACAGGTCATAATTCTCCGGGTTAGACCCTCTCAGAACAGAAGACAAGGCTACCTCTTTGTTTCATATTGAAATACATTCACAGGATGTATAGACACAGGCAGGGGTTGTGTACACTCACAGGTGGCTCAGCATGTATGGGGCCCTAGGTTTAAGCCCCAGCACAAACAAAGAAACAACAAACAAATACCACAGGGCTTGGGGGGGATGGTTCAGTGGATAAGAATACTTGCTGTACAAGAAAAAAAAATCTGAGTTCGAATCCCCAGCACTCCATAAAAATCTGGGGCATAGTCATAGCTAGCTGTAACCTCAGCAATTTTAAGGGCAGAGGTAAGAGAATTGCTGGGACTTGCTGGATGCCAGCCTAGATCCGGGATCAGTGGGAGATCCTGTCTTGAATAAGGTGGTGGCAAGTGACAGACATCTGACGTCCCTCCTTGGCCTCTGCATGTGCTCAGGGACGTGTGTAGCCCCCCTCCCCACAAAGCTAAAACAAATACTGTGATAACTTCTGTAAGATGTTGTCTATGAGAGGGCTGGCCAGGTCTTCTGCCCTATCCTAACATGGAGGTAGGACAGGAAAGGGATGAACGGGGAATGGGGAGGGCTGGGCAGCCAAACTTGGGTGGGGTAGTCTGGATATCTTGTGAACTCCACTGTCCTCAAGCATGCCTGGGCGGCCAGAAGACCTCTCTGGTCTTCTTGGGGATGCTCTAATACTCTCTGGACCTCAGCTGCTTCAGTCTGTGCCTAACTCAGACCAGTCAGGGCACCAGGGGTGGCTTCCACTCCTAGGTGGAGCTGCATCCACGGTCTATGGTTGTCCCTGGTTTTGCCCAGCTCGGTGTGGTGGTGGTGGTTATAGGGGGAGGGAGAGGCAGGGTGTAGCTGCTCACTGTCCTTCCTCCTCCTCTGTCCCCGTGGCAGCAGCTGCCTGCTAATGACTAACCCAGGCCAGTAGGCTGTTTGTCTCTGCTGTCAGAGGTGTTTCCTGATGGGACTCTGTTCTGGTTTCTGTTTTTCTCCGTGTTAACAGAGAAAGAGGAGATGGCTTCTACGTCATGGGGTTTTCCCAGCAATTAGCCCCCAAGCAAACAGACAGCAAACTGGGATTTAATGAGTTCCTTCCCACCCTCCTCCAGCCTGATCCTACTTGGTTAGCTGCCAATCTTGAGAACAGGGCCGCAGGGTCTCATTTAGTCATCACTGGCCTTGAAACCACAAAACCCTTTCTTCACCGAGTAACGCCCTAGTCCCTGCTAGGGAGGGGACCATGGGCCAGCACCAGGGGTTCAGACTTGATTTCCTCACCACCCTTGTGCAACAAGGAGGCTGGGACAAATAAATACAACACGTGCCCCCCAAAGTTGGTTCCCCCTTCCCACCCGAATGACCTTTATTCTAGAATTTCCCCAGAACCCTGACTGAGCGCACAGCAACTTGTGCAAGCTGAGAAATGTGACCGATAGCTCGGTTTCAAGGGACAGCTGCAGAGCCTAGGATGGGAAGCCGGAGGCAATTGTCACTGTCCCACCCTATTCTAGGAACTGCCACACTTCCTCCATTTAATCCCTCCACATCCTCAAGAAAGCAAAGAACAACAGATGCAAGGACACATTTCCAACGAAGGGAAATTGAGCCTTTCCCAAGGGGATTGGCGCTTCCTTCTCTTTCCAGCCCCCCTCCCCCGTTAAAACCCAAGCTCCCCAAGGTACCAGGTACAGCCTTCAGAATTCTACCTGCCCAGACCCAGGACCTGGACCTCTGTGGGAGAACGGAAAAAGCCCGGTGCCAGAGCACAGGGTGACAGGGACTTCGGGATCTTCCGCACAGACAGAAAGCAGGGGGTTGTTCCCCCATGCCCTCTGCGACACTCCTCCCCATCCACTGGGGTGCTCCTTGAGTATGGAGGTCAGGAACAGAAAGGAAGGCTCTGTGGGCAGGATGCTAGCCTTCCCCTCACCTACAATCCTGACTTCTGCTCTTAAGAAGAAAAAAGCTGCTACTTGTGTTGCCAAGCCCAGGATACATGATGATTGGAAGATACTCCAAGCCCAGGCTGGACCAGCGACAGCCGGGACTGAACACTCCAGTTTCAGCTATCACAGTCTACACAGACTCCCCAGATTTAACCTAGGCAAACTAGACCTGTCCTCAAACAACACAGTCATCCCAGTCCACGTGATTACTCCAGCAAGGAACATGGGCGTCCTGGCTCCTCTGTGCTGGGTAAAGGGCTGCGATCAGTCTCAAAAACACACGTAGACTCTATCCATTGCCTGCCTTTTGCCCACCCTTCGCCCAACCCCACCTCATCTCCTGCACGGCGATAGCACACTTATCTCTACTTTCATTCTTGTTCTTCTTTAAACCTTTTCCTTGCTGTCCTGAGTTTGTTTTTATAGACATATGTATATATGGTGTGTATGTGTGCAGGTGTGTGCATGTATGTGTGCAGGTGTGTGCATGTCTCTGTGTGTGGGTACACTTGTTGGGGCAATTGTGTGTGTACCTATAGAGATCTGAAGTTGACACTGGGAATCTTCCTCAGTAGTCCTCTGTGTCTTCATAGACTTCTGTGTGTGTCTCTGAGTCTGTGTGTGTTTCTTGTGCTTTTCTTTGGTTTCTGTTTGTTTGCATTATTGTATTGTATTGCATTTTACTTTTTTTTTTCTTTTTGGTTTTTCGATACCAGGTTTCTCAGTACTTTGGAGCCTGTCCTAGAACTAGTTCTTGTAGACCAGGCTGGACTCGAACTCAGAGATCTGCTAGCCTCTGCCTCCCGAGTGCTGGGATTAAAGATGGGTGCCACCACCATCCAGGTACTTTTTTTTTTTAAAGATGACTGTTTTCTAATGAGAGGGAAAAAGGGTGTGAATTTGGGTGGGTGGGAAGGTTGGGGAGCATCTTTGAAGAGTGCGGGAAGGAGGAATAACCTTGATTAGAATATAGTATATGAAAAAAATCTATTTTTAATTAAAAAAATAGTTCTTTACCATACTCATTGAAGTCAGATGCTGACACAGCTGGTCTGGCCAGTCAACTTGCTCTGGGAAGCCCCTATGTACTTCCTAAGGATTCCTGGGATCACAGGGGGGCTACCAGTGTTTATGTGGGCTCTCAAGACCCAAACACTGGAAAGATAAGGGTTTTCTCCACTGGGATTTCTCCCCATCCCCTAAGGATATTTATTTACTTAGAACCAGCCATTTCCCAGCCTAAAGCCTTCCAAAACATTCCCCCAGCCATTTAGAGTTGGACTCTGACACCCTTGGCCTGTGTTCCTGCCACTACCCTGTCCTCCTGACTTCATCTATCCCCTTTTTATCGCTGCAGATGCATGAACTTCCTGGATATTCTCTGTGCAGCCCTGGCTGTCCAGGAACTCACTCTGTAGACCAGACTGGCCTCGAACTCACAGAGCCCCACCTGCCTTTGTCTCCAAAGGCGCGAGCCACCATCACCCAGGCTTTCAGATACTTTAAAGACAGGGTCTCATGTAGCCTGGGATGGCCTTGAGTGCATGATCCTCTGGTGTCACATACCCAAGTTTTGGGATTATGTGTGGGTATGTACCACCACAGCCAGCTCCCCTTTCAGACCAAAATAAATAGCTAGCTCTGACCGCCAAAACTGCCTTTCCTATGCCCTGGGTCTTCCTAAACCCACCCTTCCTTACAACTTCCAGCCTTGCTTAAACTATGGCTCTCAAAGAGACCCTTTTGCATGACCCAGAAAAGGCCGGAGAGATGGCTGTCTGCTTTCACATCTCCTGTACTCCACTCTACCCATTCCCAGCACTTCTGATCACCTGACATTATCTACTCTTTAGTATTCCCTCCTCCCACTCGGCTAGGCTTCCTCCAGGAAGGGACCACCCATTCCTTTGTGTCATGCACAGTGACTGCTACCTTCTGTTGGTTACCAAAATGAGTGAAACACTTCACTATAAAAAAGACAAGAACCTCAGGCCTTCCACGTCCCCACCCCTCAGGTCCAGTCAGGACACGGATGCCACAGGTCCCATAAAGCTAAGATCTCCGGCATACACCTTTGGGGGCAGTTCTGACCAGAGACCATGTTCCCGGAAAGAGGCCAATGGTACAACACAGGGGCAGTGTAACACAGGACACGCCCCC
>LOJH01023030.1:0-11569 GCA_001685095.1 Ellobius talpinus | reverse complement strand
AGAGAGAGAGAGAGAGAGAGAGAAACAGAGTTAAGAAGGAAGCCAAAGAGAAGGGCACCTGGGTTCAGCTGAAGCGCCAACCTGCTCCACCCAGAGAAGCACACTTCCTGAGGACTAACGGGAAGGAGCTTGAGCTGCTGGAGTCCATTCCCTATGAATTCATGGCCTGATGTACAAAAAGAAATAAAAGACCTGGACTGTAAAGGGTTATTCTTAAGTTGAAAAAAAAAGAGTTAAAATGGTAGAAAATGAAATGTCGCCCAATGTGTTGAGAGTAGGTAGCAAACATTTTTGTTGCTATTGTTTTGGGTTTTATTTAAGACAGGTTTTCTCTTCAGGCTTGGGATCTTGGCTCTCAAGAGTGACCACGGTTTTAAAGGCCAACTCCCTATTTTAACAGGTTAATGAAAACTTTTGTGTATATTGACAAGCCTAAAATAGGCATTGTGCTTAATACTGCCAATCTGCTTTTGCATGGCCGTATCCTCAGCAGCAAAGCTGTTTCCACCTTAATAGTTCCTGCCATCAATAACAAATCTAGAGGAATACTTTATACTAGGACTTAATAAATATTTTTACAGGAGTTTTGTTTGTATGGGAAGAAACAGCAACTGAAAAAAATTCTGCATCAACTGGGTGGTTGTGAATCTATCATGAGATTTCATTTCATAGCCCCAGAGTTACAACAGCAGGGTCTAATTCTGAAATCACAATTTAGACAGAGCTCCAACAATGCAAGCTGCTCAATTTCATGAAAACTGCACTGGGAAGGTCGGGGAAGGATGTGTAGAGAGGAAAGGGAGGGCAGACTGGTAATTTCCAATTTATTGTAGAACAGAAAGTGCTGTTTCCTAGAAATCAGAGGCAGCCATTGGACTTTTAATTACAGTTTAAAAAAAATGATTCCCCTTAAGAAATAGCTCCTCTAGATGGCTATTACCAACAGCTTACTGCTTTTCTCTCTCTTTTTTTAAAATCTTTGCTATTACTTTCCACATTAACTCAATTAAGGGACTGAACACTGAAATTTGAAGCAAACAGAAAGCCCAGGCCACTTAGCTGCATGACATCACAACTTACTTAACCTTTCTAATCCTGTTATTTTTCTTTAGTTTTTAAATTAGAAACATAGTTTATGCCCCCACATATTGTGTAAAGGACTACATGAGAAAATGTCAGTATCATATGTTCAATGGCACATGGAACGTTCTACATAACACAAGTGACATGGCATCTTTGTGAATCCTCAAGTCCTACCAAAACCATATGTAAAATCAACTTGACTTTTCCTGGGTATGGTGGAGGAAAATGTTTATTGTAGATAGATGGGATAGCATAGTCAGAAGCAGAGACATCTTAGAGAGTGCAGAGTGGACATGACCAGAGAGAGGCCATCTCGGGAGAGGAGGGGAAAAAGGAAAAAGGATGAGACAGGAACCAGGTGCCTCGGCAAGGAGCTCAAAGATACCAGAGGGGAAGGGTAATCAAAATGTCTGGATTATATAGGGAAGGGTCTCCCGGGGAAGGGTAGCCCAGTCCCTGGGTTGGAGAGTCCAGCCTAGAGGGCAAGGTATGTTCTGATCCATACTCTGCAATAGGTAGGAACTGAGGGATGCTGGGAGAACCTGGCAGCCAGGTCTGCTTTGATATGTTAAACAGACACCACAACATTTTGTTCTGGGTTTGAAACTTAACACTCACTATTTTTATTTTACAACACACCCTGGCTGCACACCACTTTGTCAATCTCTATTTGTTAGGCTTTCCCTTTCTCTTTTTTATTTTATACACAAAAGCTAAGTTAATCTACCCAAAGTAAATCCTATTTTAAAGAACTTAATTGGGTCATAGTGTCTATAATAAGGGGGTCCAAGCTCTTTATTTTGGTCCCAGAGGCTTCAATAATCTGAGCATGACCTTCTGGATAATTGCTCCATTCCTGCCATGTATTTAAATTCAAGCAAGATTGAACAACCCAGCCAAGCTTAGGCTACACTGCATTTCAACTATTTCACAAAATGGTCAGGAGGGAAGGAAGCCAGATGTCAGTGGAAGCTGTGTCTGGGGGTGCGTGCCAAAGCTTAAAACTAATAGGAAGAAACCAGCTCTGCTGTCAGGATCAAGGACTGATTTGGGGATCGGGAATGGCTGATAAAGCCAAGGTCTTCAGACACTAAAAGAAGACTTCATGAAATAGAGCAACAAAGGAGGAAAGCCAGAGGGGTTGTGAATTAAACCGTACTAGGAAAAAGAAGGCACATTCCAGAAGAAAATTATTATCTGTAAATTTAGAAATGAGGATGCTTATTACAGTTCAACTTTTATAAAATAAACTTTGAAAATCTATGAATAAAGTTACCAATAGAATATTAAAGAAATGGTTAATATTATTGAATTCCATGTTAATATATATGCTAACCAGTAATATAATTTTACAAGGATATATTTGTTTTATATGTGCTGTGTGTTTACATAATTTAATATGTAACATGTATTTATATATTCAGTTATGTATATGTCATTTATGTATGGCATATAGACACATAAAATTATCAGAATGCAATATCTTTATAGGTCCTAGATAAACATATATGTGACTGCTAACAGTGGCTTCTTAAGAAATTTGTTTTTCCTTGTTATACATATTATATGTTAAATTATATATCATATATTAAAGCAATAACTGAGATAAACCAACTACCTTACCTCTTTCCATTAGTAACTTCTCTGTAACTTTTCTATTGCTGTGACAAAACACCATGATCAAGATAATTTACAAAAGAAAGCATTCAGTTGAGCTTCTGGTTTCACAGAGTTAGAGTCCATGATGGTGGATCAAAGGCATGGTGGCAGAAACAGCTGAGAACTCACATCTGGATCCACAAACGGGAAGTGGAAAGGTAAACTGGTAATGATGGAGTCCTTTGAAACCTTAATGTTCAACCCCTGTGAAACACCTCCTTCAATAAGGCTACACTTCCTAGTCCTTCCCAAATAGTTCCCCTAACTGGGAACCAAGTATTCAAACATATGTGCCTATGGGGATCATTTAATTCAAACCAGCAGATTCCTTAACCAAGCACTAAATAATTTGTGATTTTTTTTTCTTTACAAAATTTACAGATTGACAAAATGGGAATCTAAGAGAAGATTAAAGGACTCTTATTCCATCCATGAGTGCATTTCTCTGACAAAAGTTCTTCCTCACAGAAAAATTCAACTCATTAATGTTATTATCCACCTCAATTTGTCTGTGCAAAGGAAAGGTGGGGTAGTTCCTGGGACCTTCATCATAGACAAACCAGGAGCCCCATTTTCACTCTTAAAATATGATACAGAATGTTACCTCAAAAAAATATTTGGAGAATAAATGTAAAAAACATGATAAAATAAAACAATGTGTTGTGGAATATTACTTTAACTATGTGAAACTGTGTTACATTTGTATATGCTGCCCTTGTTTAAATATGAAAAGATGTGTTGCTGTATTACCTTGCTGTCCTAAAGCATTCAATTGGTCTAATAAAAAGCTCAACAGCCAATAGCTAGGCAGGAGAAGGTTAGGTAGGTAGGGCTGATGGGCAGGGAGAATAAATAGGAAGAGAAATCCGGTTTGATAAGGAAGGAGGAGAGAATGAGGGAGAAAGGGGGGACATGACGTGGCCAGAAGCCTGACAGCCACCTCTCTGACACAAGAAACAGTGAATGTTGGACATACAGAAAGAGGGAAAGGTAAAAAGTCCCAAGGCAAAACATACATAAAGAGAAACAGGCTAAGTTAAAAGAGCTACCAAGAAATGAGCCTCTAAGGCTCAGCATTCATAACCAATAACAAGTCTCCTTGTAATGATTGGGAGGCTGGTTAGTGATCCAAAAGAAAAAGTCTGCTACAATAATGCAAAGGAGAAAAGGGTAGCAAGTAATTAAAGTGGGATAAAGGTACCGATTCTTAAACCAAGTAATAAATGAACACAGAGATAAAGACATGCTCTCCTTAACAATACAGATATGAACACTGCATGACATCACCTTGCTTTGATCCTAGCTACTGCCTCTTTGGATATTCAGATTACTTTTGCACATATTATTACATGTGTTGATAATAGAAATCTAAATATAGAGAAGCCATAGTATTTTCTCAACTTCTCAAAATGAATCTGGGTCCACTATAGCAGTGAAATTAATAAAAATTTGCATCTTTCTGATAATAGGCCAAAGTCTGAGATACCATACAAATATTTATTTTTACAGAGCTGCTTATATTGCTTAAACTAAATGACAATTTATGTTTCATTGCAAGAAAATTTGCTTCTGTTTTTGAAGGGTAATTAAATAGTTTTGAAAAGATACTGAGTGTTTTTGTTATAATTGTCCAATATCCATGTCTTCCAGAAAATCAAATTAGCCAAATTTAAACAAAGAATGTAATTGTTGCAATGGTAGTTTGAATAAGAATGACCTCCAGCGGTTCATATTTTCGAATGTTTAGTCACCAGGGGGTGGAACGACTTAGAAGTATTAGGGGGTGTGGCCATGTTGGAGAAAGTGTATCACTGGAAGTGGACTTTGAGGTTTCAGAAGCCCAAGGTAGACCCAGTGGTTCCCTCTTCCTTTAGAACTCTCATGTCCTTCTCCAGCACCATGTCTACCTGCATGTCACCATGTGTCCTATCATGACAATAATGAACTACACCTCTGAAACTATAAGCCAGTCCCAATTAAATGCTTCTTTTTCTACAAGTTGCCATGGTCAATGGGAGGTCACAGCAATAGAAGTCAGCTGGTGTGTAAAACAACCTTAAAGGGCTCATGTGTTTGAATGCTAGATGGCCAGTAGGGGGTGTCGTTTGGAGACATTGTAGAACTTTGGGGAACTAAGTCCTATTTGACAGACCTGGCCACTAGACTTGTCTTAAGGGTTAAACCTGGCTCTGCTTCCTGATTCATCACAAAAAAACATACCCAGCTCCTATAGTCACAGACTGAGCTGTACCATCTTGCTGTCCTGGCTCTGATGGGCAGTATGTCCTGAAGCTATGAGACCAAATAAATGCTTCCCCTCTTAGGTCGTCTCTTTAAGGTTTTGTTACAGCAACAAAGAAAGTGACTCATACAAAGAACAACCACAGAAAAAGAAGGAGAGTTTGAGAAAAATAAAGGTTTCTGTGCAGCAGAGATTCATTTTTAGACAAAGGAAGGCATTTTTCTCCCTTCTTTGCATGTTTTGAACAAACAGTACAATCCCCCAAATCCACGCCTAATATGACATCAGGGACTAATTAAGCATATAAACCCAGTACTCATTAAATGGATTGAAAGGGTACAGACTCTTGTGAGTTGCTAAACAAAGAAAAGCAAGGAAGAAACAAGTCTCTCACATCCCACTGAAATGATTTATTTATTAAAGGATTCTGGATATAGATTAACCTACTCTGATTTTTTCCCCAGGTCTCTGACTTGAATATAAAAGTGCTTTGATAAATGGATCAAAAGCTCCATATTTCTGGATGGTTTGTGTCTGTCTTCATGTACCAAGCTATGAGGATGCTCTTACTCCTGATGTTTTGTTACCCCTTACAGTAATAATCCTTACTGAATTACAACAATACCCATGGCATGCTTCAAAGCACAATGAGGTGTATTTCCCTGCTTCCTCTAAGTAGGGAAAATGCCACAGAGAAAAATATGAGCAAAAGTCTTAAACCAATTCTTTTGGCACTATTAAGCTAAGGGACCAAGGCTGTCCATGCTGTGAAAGTGCCCTTGGGAATCCTGAAGTTGGCTGTTGGTTCATAAATAAAAACAAGAAGCAAAGAAATGTTTGATTTTCTGCTCAAAGACTTCAGTTTACAACTCTGCATGTCCCATCCATTCTTTGGGGTCTGATTTGTGAGTCGTCTCCTAGATATTGATACCCATCCACATCCTTATGAATGCTCATGTTATGTGCCAACTATGTGATGATTCTTTCCTATAGCCTTGCATGGATGCTCAATTTTCTCTAGGCATGTTTTTCTATCCTATCTAAACTGTCACAATAATCCACAGTGGATCATAAAGAAGCATGTTTTCTAGAGCTGCTTTCTATACATAATGCCACTTTAGTAGGTTTAGATGCTAGAACCACGACTTTAAATGTCCAGTAATGTCCATTTTTGTTTGCCTGTAATATCTAGAGATTTTTCTTTTTGTACATGACTTTAGGAAGATGAGCTACAAAATGAATGGGTATTCATCAGCTCAAGTTGTATTAACCATTGATTTTATACCAAGTACTATTGACAGAGTGGCAGAAGACATAAACTCTGGCTTGAAAAAATTCAGACCATTGAAATTCAGATAACCAAGGGTTATAGGACAGTGTATAATGAAAGATCATTCTGAAGTCAGACTCATGCCTCATGTGCTAAAGTCAAATTTCAGCATCCAGACTTTTCTCGTAGACAAGCTATTGAAAAGAAATACTGGAATTCAGAAGAGTCTCACCTGACTTAAAGGGCTGCCTAAATTTGATTGACAATCTCATTTTGCACTATGTTGTTCTTACTATATGCCAGGCTTTGCATGGATATCACTTTCTTATACTAACACCATTGGCGTGACAGCAGATATATCTTATTCTTCATTTAAAATGTCTACATTTTATGTATAAAATAAAGAAGTTTGTGCCCAACAGTCTAAGTCTGTATATCTCTCCCTGAGTAAGCTATGTGACAAACCATGCTGCCTTCCACTTAGGAGGACTCTTGATTTTTTTTCATCTTTTAATTCTTCTAGAATCTTGTACATTGCCTTACAGTCTTATTCACTGCCTGAACTCTTCCCAGATCCATCCCGCAACTTTCTTACCCATCCAACTTTTTGTCCTTTTTTAAATTATTTTTAACCACTGAATTATAATTTGTGCTGCCCATATTTTCTTGTATGTGTGGCCTTCTGCTGGAGCATGGTCAACTTGCTATGGTCTCTATTCAAGAAACCTTACTTTCCCTCTACCAGAAACTACCATTTGCCAATAACTCCTTGAATTGGAAAGGTGGGTGGGGGTGATCTTAGTGCTTGCCTGTCCACTTCAAGTTGGCGTTTGGTCTGTCTTGAGCTTGCATGAGTCTTGTGTATGATTTCTTGGCTAAGATCACACAGTCTGGGAAACTGTATTGTGAAATATAAATCAGTCTGGAAAAGAGACCAAAGATGCACTTTTATGCCCACGAGGATATCTTTTACACAGTCTGCTGCAGCTTTGATATCTTAACAAGTTGCCTTGGATTTCTTTAGAAAACTACTGTAGGATGCACATTTTTATTGATTGTGAAACTGGCTATGCCTACTGCAATAAAATGGGAGTTAGGGTATCTCTGGCTACAATCACAAGAAATTAAATTTGGGATAAACTAAGGAGGAACACACAAATGAATTTTCTGTAGTTTCAGAAAACATAATATTGTCATATTTTACTTCCTTTTTATTGAAAATTATATTTTCTTATAGTGAATTTTCTTGGACTAAGGAAAAATCCTTTTTTAAAATTTTATTTAATGAAATAATTGGACAGATATAAGAATTTTCCTTGTACCTGAACCATTACTCTCTTTCTCCTTTTGGTATTTACATAGGCTATTCATCTGATCAGTGTAATCATTTTTATATCTGAAGCAAATCTCTAAAATTCCACTGCATAGCTTCAAGTATTGTTTTGGATAAGACACTTTAGAATCAGACATTCAATTTCCTGGAAAGGTGATAGATTAGAAAGTTACTTCTGTGGTACCCATTGAAAGAAATAAGTTATGATAAAATATAATACACCCTATGCCTAGAATAGTAAGAGCTGAAAAACGAAAAGAATTAAGCCTAGGTAGGGTTATCTCTGCAATGCAGCCCGAACAGCACTAGCCACATCCCACTGCTTGTACCAATCTGGGATCAACAATAGCTGTCAGGGAGGTGTTCTCTTCACCAGAATATGCACTCAAAGAAAAGAGTAGGCTAAGGAGAAATTCTCTGGAGATACAATCAGAGTCAAGATACAGTGTGTATAGAGACATAGGCTGAGCAGAGCAAACTGAGGAGACAAATACAGAACTGTGGCCCAGGACTCTGTGTCTGAGGTTCTCTGAGGGTGCCCTGCGAGAACAGAGTGGTGTCTCCTCCAGCTCTGCTTTGAAGAGATACAGAGAAACCCAAAAGTACACTAGGATCTCAGTGCAGTATTTGAAGGAAACCTCATAGACCAAAAGCCAACACAGGCAGGTGGGATGCTCCTTAGAGTACTGGCCAGAGAAAGCCCTTCATGCAGAAAGATCACCCCAAGATTGCTAGAGAGAAGCTTGTCATTGGCAGGCACGTAACCTCAGACCAGGCAATTCCATCAGGAAGTCAATTTCTAATATGAAATCCCTCTCAGCAAGAAAGGGCCACTGATTTAACTTCTTTGAATCACAGAGGTGAGTTACACGTTCTGCATGCCTACCACCTACAGGGGCTGTTGCAGAAGACAATCGGCAGCACTTCTGAGCGCGTACATGGCTTACTTTAGGGCCTATGAGGAGATATTTGCATAACCACGTTCACTGTTCCACTATTCGCAATAGCTAAGAAGTGGAGTAGCCTATAGATCTACCAAGAGACAGATACACAGAGAAAATGCATCATATGCAAAATGGAATTTATTCCTACATAAAATAATATTATAAAATATTTAGGAAAGTGGGTGAAATTGGAAATTATTGAGGGAAAATGCAACATTAAGACAAATACCATGAGTTTTCTCACATGTAGATCCTGAATCTTAATGTGTGTGTGTGCGTGCGTGTGTGTGTGCATGCCATGAAACTAGAAAGAAAACCATGAAGGGAAGAATATTTTTGAAGTTTATAGAGAGGGAAGCAGGAAACTTCTAACATGGAAACATGAATTTTGCAAGGAAGGAAGGGGACAGTAGAGGACAACTGGAAATGGGAGGTGGAGGAAGAGAAACAAGAACAAAGTCTCTATAATAATACTGTGATAGAAACCATTATCTTATATGCTAGTTTATTCCTAAATTTTATTATAGTTTTAGGTGTGTGTGTGTGTGTGTGTGTGTGTGTGTGTGTGTGTGTATTCATAAGGAGATGCCCACAAAAGCCAGAAGACAGTTTCAGATCCCCTTGATCTGGAGTTACAGCTAGTTGTGAATTGTGCCATGTAGGTCCCAGGAACAGAAATCATTTTATCTGGGAGATTATGAGCTCTCTTAACAACTGAGTCATTTCCCCAGATAATGCTCTAAAAAGCAATAATAATCTCTGACACTATTTCCATTTTTTACTTAATGTCTTATTTTTATTACTGTTTGGGAATTTCATTAGACACTGTATTAGTCAAGGCTGTCTAGAGGAACAGAATTGATAGAACACACATGCACACACATATGTAAAAGGGATTTGTTAGAGTGACTTACAGATTGTGGCCTAGCTACTCCATAATGGTTGTCTAGCAATGGAAAAATCCAAGTATTCAGTAGCTGTTCAGTCCATGAGACTGGAAGTGTCAGCTGGTCTTCAATATATACCAGAATCCTGAAGAAGTAGGCTCTCTTGTCAGTGAAGAATAGACTTGCCAGCAAAATCAAGGGCAAGCAGACAAAAAGCAGAATCTTTCTCCTTCTAGGTCCTCAAGGTGTGGCCCAGATTAAAGGTGCATCTTCCCATTTCAAAAGACCTACATTAACAGTGGGTCCCCCCCTTAAGTGATTTAATTTCAAAACAATCCCTCACAGGTGTACCCAGCCACTTGTGCTTTAGTTAATTTCAGTTGTCTTCAAGTTGACAGCTAAGCATAGCTGTCACAGACTCTGTGTTCTTACCTGGTACAATACGTACAGCAATGTGGGGTTTGTTTACTTTTATTGGATAGCATGTTAAGTCACAGTCTGCTATGAAGAAAAAGTGGGATAATTTATAGATTGGAAAAACCTGAACTGTAGGGATTAATTGTAGCCTGAAAACCTTTACCTTCTGAGTTGGGAGAATTCCTAAGCCTTTTATTTTTAGTGCATAGCAGGCACCTTCCCTGATGTTACAGAGCATGCCCAGATGAAGAGATTTGTGGAACAGAAGGTTCCAGAAGCTATGCAAACTTTGTGTTTCCCAACTTGCTCCTGTGAAAATGTCTAATATAAAGGTAAGTGCAATGAAAGATTAAACGTCGGTAATAAGGACACAGCCCAACTATACCAACATACTATAAGAGTAGTAATTTCAAAATCACCAACTACTTATTGCCAGAATTTGCTATATAATATTTTCAAACCAGGGCTTACTGGCAGTAACTGAAAGTAAAAATGGTAACACTTAACATCAGAGGAGAACTATAATTATCCAACACCTAAACCTTCCAAGATCTCTATGAAGACCCATTGAGGGGATGTTCAGGGCTTACTGTGGAGCCAAACACATTATTGACACTGAAGGCAAAGTAGCTATGCATTCTACAACAAAGAAGCTATTCTGATATGAGTGTGTATCTACACTATAATACTTGGAATTAAGTAGCTTGATAGATTACCCCAAAATCCAATTGAATTCAAAGTAGAAAATTCACTTACATATATAATTGCATTGATATTTTCCTATTTTTTTCCTGAACGAGTAATTAAAACCATGGTATGTTACCAGACACTAAGTAAAATTTATATAAAGTGGGTAAGTTTATTTATATGAACTTAAAAATGACAAACTTCAAGGTATTTGAGAACTTTCAAAGAAAAAAGTTCGAATTACCTTGGCTAAATTCTGGGCAATGCCATATACTGGTCATGAATTTTAAAAAAGCTAAAAAAGTCTTAAGATGGACCACAAATTAATTATACAAGCCTACCTAAATTAAGGTAGAGGTTAAAATGTCATATATAGTTTCAAAGGAAAAAAATTACCTTTCTCCCAAAATATCTGGTTTACTTCAAAAGTACTGTTTGTAAGCATCCAGAATGATTATGACATCCTCACACAGGCCTACTGCACACTCTTCTCATGACCACCCTTGTTTCCCATTCCTGTGCCACTCTCCATTAGTCCTCTTATTGCTTCTTTTCAATAGAGAAATGCAGGAAAAGAAAACTTAGTAAATGTGGTCACACTGGTTGGTTGGCTCTGTTTTATTTCTGCGTGTGTGTTTTGTTTCATTCAGCACACACACAGATTGTTTTTTAAATAAAAAAAGGAAGGGAAAGTTCAGAATGGTGGAACATATTGAAATTAGACATTCTGGAGGATGAGGCAGGAGGTTTATGAGTTTGATGGTGGCCTGTTAATGAGACCCTGTCTCAAAAAATAAATAAACATCAGTGAAGCGAGAATGAAGAGAAAGAGGGGGAGTGGTCAAGGAAGAAGGGGACAACAATAAAAGCCTCCTAGTTAGGCCTCCATGGTGGTTTGAATGAAAATGACCACGAAAGGCTCATATACTTAATGCTAGGTCCCTAGATGGTGGAACTGTTTTAGGAAGGATTAGGAGGTGTGGCCTTGTTGGACGCTTATCGCTGGGGTGAGTTGTAAACCCATACCAGACCAGAACCTCCCTCTCC
>LOJH01023028.1:0-11943 GCA_001685095.1 Ellobius talpinus | reverse complement strand
GCAATAGAAGCAGAGATGTGAGATGGATCTCGTTTTTAAAAGATAGCTCTGGCCACAGGAAGGGGGGGTGCAGGAGTAGAAGGCAATGAGGACAGGCAGGACAGGGAGCTAATGGGTCAAGAGGTAAGGGTATGGGTGTACGCAAGGGAGGGAGCCTCCAGAGGCTGATCCGGGGAGGAGGAGAAAGTGGTAGCTGAAGATGAAAACAAAAGATGAGAGTGTTCATGTGTGCTGCCCAGCTTCTCCCATGGCAGAGGACATACTGGGTTCCGTGCCACCTGACTGAAAGGTCTCTGCTTCCAGAGAGATGAAGAAAGGAAGGAGTAATTAAATGTGTGGCTTTGCCTCTCCAGAGGAAATAAACAGAAATTGATGCTCCCAACCGTGGATGATTGAATGGATATAGAGAGGAATTACAAACGCCTTCGATGTCAGCTCTGAAAGAGTTATTGGAGTGCAGGAAACCCCAGGCTTCACCATCACCCTGCCTTTTTCCTTCCAGCTGGGAAACCCTCACCTGCAGCCTGTGATGCGAGAGGATTATTCAGGACAGGGTGTGTTGGCACATGAGGCCTGGGAACTTCTAGCCAGCTCAATAGCATCCCAGAGAGGCTTGCCCAATACCCCAATATTCATATCAGCCTATTTAATTTTGTCAACACCACAGCCTCAACCCTATGCCAGATAAGATGTCGTGGGCTAAGATGTGGGGAGACCGTAGTAACTAAAGCATCACTCCACCCCACCCCTAGAAGAGATCTGTGTGGGTTCATCACCACCGTGGGTAGAAAGTGGTAAAAAGTTTTCTCAAGTCAATGCTTGCAGTGAATCTAAAGTATGCTGGGCCACCGTTCTACCATTCCTTCTAGTACTAGCTGAAGGAGGCGCTCCCAAAACCCTCAGGTGGGACTAGAGAGGTGCTCAGCAATTAAGAATACTTGCTACTCTTCTGGAGGACCCAAGTTCAATTTCCAGGACCCATGGTCAGACATGGCACCATTGTGTGTAACTCCAACTTCAGGAGATCTAATGCCTCTGGCTTCTGTAGGCACCTACGCTCATGCAAACACCCACATGCACATACACAAACAATACACAGATGCAAATAATTAAAAATACTAAAAAATAATTTGTTAAAACCCTCATGGGATTTTCTTTCTGTGCCTCTTCTGCTGACACAAGATCTAAAACTCTTGCCCAAGACCCGGCTTAGCTGCAGAGCTAGAGGAGAACTCGGATAGAACCCAGGCCCAACATCTGTTCCTGCATCACACACAGAACTGCCCACAGGTTAGGCCAGCACCTTCCGAACGTTGACACGTGCTACACATATTTACTTGACAGATATGGAATCCATATAGTACTTCCAAGAGAAGCAATAGCCGTATGACACTGCGAGCTCGCAATCTAATTCCACAGGAATGAATGGTCAACTCCAGTCCTCACCAGCCAAGGGACATGGCAGCTATTGAAATCTCTCAGTGCCTCATTCATCCTGCATGACCAACAGGTCATAGCATATGCAATGATATATGCTGACCCAAAGGCTGTTGGGAAGATTTAATGACTTAATACACATAAAGCAATTAATGTGTCTGGCAGGAGAAGAGCTTTCGTTTGGAGTGGAAGGTTGACAGAGGTTAACCATGTGCCCAGCACTTCCCAGCTGGTTAAGTGGTGAAGTCTGCATTCCAGCCCCAGAATCAAGGTTCCTACATGTTGCCTCTTGCAGTCCCAGAATTAGCATAAAGGGTGTGTGAAGGATTGTGAATAATAAATGGGGGGACAGATGGATAAGTGGATGGATGAATATGGGAACTTAAAATAGATTAGTGACACCTATTCCTGGACAATTTTGCATTTGTTATTTCTGTTGGGAATTAATTGCCTGAGGTTGAGTGCTTTGTTCCCTTTTAGAGACAAAAAAAAAGCAAAACTCACTCTCAGAGAGAAAAAAGAAGTAATTCCGAACAATGACGATCTGCCCGCCCTAGCAACCCTGTGGTGGGAAGATTCAATCATAGATCCTTGAAGCCAAGGACAGTGTTGTTTCTTTTTTTTGCCACTAGGATAATCCAACAACTGGTGCAAATCCAAAGCAGATGCTACTGTTTGTCTGCCAGCTCCTCTCAGGGCAGTTAAACCAAGGAATATCACATTGGGGTCCTTCCTAGCTCTGCTGATTTCCACCCAGAATGTAGGTGTTTGGGTTCGTCCATCCATTCTCTAAACCTTGAGATCAGTTCCCGTACCATGTGTGAATAACCTTTCTGGATGCCTGAATCACTAAGATGACACAGCACATCATTACCATCAGACCTGGTGTGCAGGAGACATTGTATAGACCAAAGTCAATTAATGGCAGCACATATTTATAATTGCATTTATTAATAATGATTACAGTTCCAGGCATAGTAACACTACATTCAGAGGGCAGAGGCAGGTAGATCCCTGTGAGTTCAAGACCAGCTTGGAACTCAACCAACTTGGCAAGTTCCAAGCCAGCCAGGGCAATATAGTAAAACCTTATATTAAAATAATAATTATTGTTGTTATTATTTCAGCATCAGCGATGAAAAATGTAAAAGAGAAACTTAAGCTTAATGGAAATATAAAAAGATCTGTCCTTTGCTCAAGCTACTGATGTAACTATGGCTGGTCTTGAGGGTCACAGTGAGTTTGGTCAAGGAGGCTCCTTTAGGCAGGAATCACTGTCCAATTCTGCGACTACAGAACTACTGGACAGATATAAACTTCTATAGGCTCAGCATCCTGATCAGGGCTGAGAAGGCAGGGATGTGTGGAACCTTAGACCTGCAATAGCTATCACTGAACCACCCACCAAGCTTTCCTTCTAGATTCTTCTAATGTGCTAGCACCACTTGCCCTGGTTCCAATTGCAATCTAACACTGGTTTGAATGTGCTGGCAAAACGTAAAAAGACATCCTATTTGAAACTGCACAGTCAGAAGGAATTCAAGTTCACAGAAGATGAGAGGAAGAGGGTTGGTCCCAGCGCCGACTCTCTCGCTCAGCGGTCTTATCATGCATCCTGAGACTCTCTATTCTTCCCTTGGCCATCTTCAGCATGCTGACCCTGCCACCCTCATGGTCTGGAGATACTGTCAGAGCTGGGTTTTCATGACTGAACTGAGGCAATGGGAGATTACCCATCATGGGTGATTTGGGTAAAGTCAGGAGCATTTTTCCAGAAGCATCTGAACAGAGTTTCCCAATATCTCATTCACTGACCCTACAACACTCCATATCCAACAAGGAAAAAGAAAATCACCTTGAGCTGCATAAGGGAAGAGGATTGTAGTCCGGTATTCTCTAAAGGGCCACACATAAAGACTTGACTCAGAGTTTTCAACGTAAGAGGTGCTTTAATAAGGGGCTTAATGGGAGGTCTTTAGGTCATTGGGAGATGCCCCCATACTGGGTCGTGGAACGCTAGTCTGTCTCAATTTGAGATGGGGTTGTTTGTTTCTATACAAGATGCCCCCATGATATTCCATCATCCACCATTATGAATAGAAACCTAACCATAGCGCCATCTGACATTCCACTTAACCACTTCCAAAGCTGTGAACCATAGGGAAAAAATGTTTTTACAAGCTCATATTGTTATGGGTATCCACATTCCCTATCTCATTCCAGCCCTCCAGATTCTGTAAGAGAGGAAGGCTTGGGGGACTTTTCCTCCATTTCACATGTCAGCGTTTTCTTATGGATAACCTTCTCCCTTATCTTATGGATAACCCTTCAAATCACCCTCTCCCAGAAAAAAGCCCACACAACCCTATAGCAAATATCAGACACAGTTAGCAACATTGATAAGTAACCCTACTAGAACCTGAAATCTCTTCTATCTTATTGCCTCAAGCCCAACCCTCAACCAACAATACCACCTCCATACCCAGGACCAAGACTGCCTTAAAATGACTTATATTTATCTCCTTGTATTTTCTGCCTTGTGAGTCCTCATAAATGAGCTACTCACATGGTGCAGACTCTACCCCCAACACACACAGTCTTCATACCTATAAGAACAAGGAATTCCCTTGGCTTTTTCCCCTCACGCCCCCCCATCATGCTGCTTGTGATGACTCCTTAATGAAGCTCTTCAGTAGTGAAGGGCCTGTCTCTTACTCTAGGGCTCCATCACTGCTTCCTGGATGATTTTCTTGTCCCTTCTAATAAAGCTCTTCCAAAAAGAATGACTCATCTCAGTTTCCTCTGTGGAAACCTGCAGTCTTGTTTCTAACAGCACCATGGACAGAAGATCAGGGACATTTGCTAGCTCACTCCAAGTTCAAGGCTGCAAATTCTGTTCTGAGGTGACTTCTGCTAGGCAGGCCCAAAGATGATATAAGTCCATCCAGGACAGATCCTAATACATCTCCAGGGATATAGATTCCCATCTGAGGTCACACATGGCTCCTCCTTGAAGCTTGACGTAGTCATCCTGAAAGCACTTCAGGCAGGCAACTGATCTCAAGTAGAAGGACATTTATCTCGGGAGTCACCTAACATGTTCTGTAAGTAAGGTAGCAATGCTGGCCTAGTTTGCAGAGGGCTTGGGCAGAGTTCTCCAGTTGACAGAGCTAAGCCCATCGCAGTTGCAGATGACAGAGGAAGCTCACAGAAGACAAGGGTACCCTCCATGCCAGACTGAGACATGTTTACGTGTTCACTTCTCAGATCATAGATACCTGTGTCACAGGGCAGGTTACTGGGGACTTAACCGGGGTTCTCAGAGGGGAATGGCTGAAACAGAAGTCAGTGTTCAGGACAGATGACTGGGGACAAAATTGTAGGTGGGAAACAGGATGTTCAGGGAGAAAGTAGTCTGCAGTGTAGATACAAGGATGCCCTCTGTTGACTGCCCTGGAGCTTCAAGCTGGACTGGGCTGGCCAGGCCTTGACCTGTATTGGCCTGTCACCTACTAGCCGATTATCAAGGAAAGGAGGTTGTGACATTAGAAGACAAGGCTTCTTTCATTTCTGGACGGCTGTAGCTCTTGCACTTACATGCACAGAATCAAAAGGAACTCATCCCCAATGGAGGGTTGTATGCCACAGGCCCTTCTACAAGCCTCGCTGACCTCTGCAAAGGTATGGTGGAGGCAAGAACAAATCACAATATACAACAGAGCGTTAGGCACCCACGCAGCACACGTACCAATACACACAGTGACGTAAGGCCATAGGACCCTGAGCTGACTAAATATTTACTTGAGCGTTGACAAGCACATGCATGACTGTTAAGTCCCTGGGTTGGCTAGGTATTTGCCTGAGTACTGACAAGTGCATCTTGTCAGGTGACAGGAGGTGGGCCAGCATAATGCCTGAATGCTAACAGTTTGGGCTTTGTAGCTTTATCTGTTTGGAAAGGAGGCTTAGCGAGGGCACTGAGCTCCTGATATCACCCAATGAACTGGGCACAGTTAGATTTACGTGTCCTATGTCCTGGGTCAGTATTCTTTCCATTACTCAATACCCTTTCCTGGAGTCAGCATAAAAGATTTTACTGCAAAGTCTGAAACTCAGAGTGTTCCACTGTGAAGGCTTTACGATGCTCTGTTGTGTGTGTGTGTATGTGTGTGTATTGTGTGTGTGTGTACATGTCAGGTACCTCCCTCTATCACATTCCACCATATTTTTGGGTTTTGTTTTGTTTTGTTTTGTTTGTTTGTTTTGGTTTGGTTTTGGGTTTGGCTTTGGTTTTCTTTTGTTGTTGTTGTTTGTGTTTTTTGAGGCAGAATTTCTCACAGAACCTAGAGATCCTTATTTTACCTTGTCTGACTGGCAGTAAGACCCTAGGATACTTGTGTTTCTGCTACTCCACCACAAAGAGCTGGGGTTACACGCGAGTTTCGTTGTAGCCTGCTTTATTTGATTTTTTTTCATGAGTGATGAAGAGTAAACTCTTAGGCCCTCATGTTTGTGTCTTAAGCACTTTACCCATTGAGCCATTTCCACAAGACTTAGTTAGAAATGACCTTGCTGGCTGCCTCCTCTGGACCTCAGCAGTGCTGGAAACACTTGTACTTTATCAGCACACATATGTGCACACACAAACATACATGTGTGTGTACATGTGGATATTCGCATTCTTCCTCACCATGTAGGACCAGCACACTCCCTGCACTTGGCATCCCTGGCTGGCGAATTCTCCAGCCTCTTCTGAGTCTTCCTCTGTCACCTGCACTGCAGCCTCAAGGGAAGGAGGACCTCCTTGAAGAAATCACCAAAGACTGATAACCTGGCAGGTGCAAGATCCTTCTTCCCTTAGCAGATAGCATCCTCCAGGGACTCAGGATGTCATAAGGTGCAAAACTGACCAAGAAAAATGTCTTCCTGAATTTCAGGGCTTGGTTTCCCCAGCACAGGCCAATGAGGGCTTTAGAATTCTAATAGTCAGAGCAAGCCTGGAACACACAGAGCATAATATAATATGTGTAACCACATAATGTAACCACACACACTCAAATGACACCCCAGAAGGTAAGAGAAAGTGATCCCAAGCTCAACCCCACATGGTAGCCTAGGAGATTCTTCTAGCTTTTAGGCATCATGTCCAGTGTTTTGTTGGGATTTCAGCAAGGTGTGGGGGGTGACAGCTTTACAGTCACTGTCACCCTGCCCAGGAGTCCAGAGTTAACCTGTTTCCCAGCTATGTCCCCGGAATACATCCACCCCATGATGACCTGGGCTTGGGCACTGGTCTGAAGACAAAGTTACAGCTATATATAAATGGACTTTCGGGTTCTGGCTGAATGTCCTGGTGAGTTACAGCAGACAGGACAGGAGACACTCTGTTGTTGTATCTTTAGATCAATGGCTATGCCTTAATCTACTGCTCTCCCAGCCAGCAGCTGCAACCCTGCAGCTACCAGCCTGCTTCTCTAACAGTGGTCAGACAGCTCAGGCTGCAGCCCGGTGAGAATTCTGCTCCTACAGGCAGTGACCCTGTTGCAGCCACTAAGGGTAGCTTTACCTAAATCTCTATCATTCTAATTATGAATAAGACTCAAGATTCAAAGACTGGGGTGAAAACCTATGAACTCAGAGAGGCTGATAAGCAACTAGCTAACTCTTTCTGCTTGCTAGAAGACCCCATGCTTCCACTTTGCCAACCCAGAAAAAAAAACTGCAGCACTCCAAACCCTACCCTTCTGCTTCCTTTGTCTCTAGCTCTCCCAGATGCCTTCTGAGGCTCCATGATTGCTTCCTGCCAACTAGTTGCTAACTCAGCCTCCTGACCCAAGGCTAATTTTATTTAATTAGCACAAACGCAAACCCGGGGTTCACAGTGTGATTCATTATCCCCCCAACAGCCACTCTAACACCATACAGACTGAGGGAAGTGTGCTCAGGACCCTGATCCATACCTGGGGCTCAGTTTTCCCCACCTCTGCAGCAAGGAGCTAGAGAACAGCTTTCAGAATCTGGTTCTGCTGCATGCTCACTGGTTCCAGGTATGTGACACAGTTCCCCATCTTTGATTTCCCATTTATAAAATGTCATCTGGCATACTCACTACCAAGGCTCAAGCTCAAGGTTCAAGCCTAGAGCATTGTCAGCGTGTCTGTAGGGTCTACTGTGGCTTACACCTGCTCTGCTCTGGCCACCCATGCCAGTCAAAGCCACCTGCCTGCCTGCATCCGGATCCATCCTCACCTTTTCACTGGCCCCATCAAAGAGCAGAACTCCAGACTGCCATTTCCTTACTCGAAGATAACCACAAGTTTTCCTTAGCTTCAGAAATGTTGAAGATGCCTCCCTTCCAAAGCATGGTAGATAAGTGCAGAAGTCTGAGCTTGTCTGAGTGTCAATCCCAACTCTATCGCTTACCAGCAAGTGACTTCGATTGAGCCAGTGATCCTGTTTGTGCTGTAGACTCTTTGTGTAGAAAATGAAGTTGAGGACAAAGAAAATGACAAGGATAAGGATAATGCCAGCTCTCTGTAGAGATCACACGAATGCTGGGGTCGGTGATGGGCATCTGCAGATCTTCGGGAAGGACCACTTGCTCTAATTGTCACAGTAATACAAAATCTGCCATTGTGGGGTCCAGAGACATAGCTGACTGTGAGGCAAAATCCAATAAAGTCTGCTGGGCCATCACCTTCCTTTCGTCTAGGATCAAAAGGTTTAGAAAAGGAGCCCATTTCATGGAGAAAGAAAAAACCAAACACTTCAAGAATTTGAGATGGGCAAACTTGCTGTACAGGGTGGATGGGGATAAATCCAGGGCATTTTTACGAGCACACAGATGAATGCAGCTGATATTCTGCTGCAATAAAAACAGACAAGAGAAGGTGGCTTGCCTTGGAATAGTGTAATTCTAGCACACAGTGGGCTAAGACATGAGTTTGAGGCTCACCTGAGCAAGATGCCTTCTAAAAAAGCCAAACCAAAACCAAAACAAAACAGAAACAAGATAGCTTGAATGTTCAATATTGAAGGTAGGGAGTTTCAGGTATATGGCACTTAATGGAACAAGGTGTGTTTATTGTAGTCAGACCGTGACAATTTCCAAGGGGCCACATGAGCAGGTGGCTTTCTCTAGTCTCATGGCCACTGTCTTCCTGGAGCCTCACTGTGGTCCAGTTGCTAAACAGGTCTCTTCCTCAGATGATAGAAATTCTCAGTAGTCAACTTTGGTTCCTGTGTCACTGATTCCTAACCATGGGACCCCACCCATGGTCAGGTGTGGAATGTACCCTGGGATCCCCCACCAGGATGCCCATGGAAGATGAAGGAAGGGACCCTGTGTAGTTGAGACTCTAACTGCCCCATGTCTTCAGACAGGGTTTCAGAGAAAGGAGGCAGTTACTCATCCCTGCTCCCCAAGTCTGAAGACCACCCCTGTAGGGTATCCTTGGATATCTATGAAACATTTTTTAAGGTGCTCTTTCTTAAATAAAGTTGGCGAAGTCAGAAAATGATGGTGTAAGCCTGACAGGAGTGAGAAGGTGAGGATACGGCTCTCTTGTCTCCTGGAGTAAACAGAACAGAAAAGTGACTCACTTGTGGTCCGAGGGGCTGCAGCAGGGAGTGGGAGGGACCAGAGTTGCTTGGCGCAGGTCTTTAATCAGGAGAGGACAGTACAAAGCCTGCCCCTTGCCTCAGCATCATTTTTCTGTGGGCCCTTCCAGTTTTGGCTACAGGAAACATCACATACACACTCACTCTCTCACATACACACATGCATGCATGCACACGCGCACGCGCGCACGGACTCCCATATATACTTCAGTTTACATCTGCTATAACACCTATCAACACACCCATTCTGCATCCCCCACTGCCTCCTTGATGTGGGCACCCTGCAGACAGTGTTGAAGCAGTTAGTAGACATCATCTCCTCTCCCTGACAGATTTCTTGTCAGCCTTTCATCTAAGAATGGGGTGGGTAGACAGCAAGAGGGAAATAGGGTCACTCCATTTAACACATGGGAATAACAATCGAAGCAGAAAAGAATTCTGAGACCCTCAGAGGCCAAAGGATACCCAGAGAGACACTGGGTCTTTAGCAGACTTCAGATGCCTGAGAGAGAGACTGAATGCTCTCAGAAGACTTCAAAGTGACAGGCAAGAGCAGTCTCTTGCAGAGCAAGCTTGCAGGTCACTGACAGGAGGGGCAGATCCACAAGTCCTGTCTCCAGCAGGTCTTAAGGATGGAGTCACAGGTCTTTCAGGGTGAGGCAGCAAGAGTCCCTCTTCCTGCTGCAGCTGGTCAAGTCCTGGATGCTGGCTGGAGCGAGTTCTCCACACAGGGAGGAAACCTCAGCAGCCAGGAGTGGGCAATCTCTCGCCATCTGTCTCTCTTTTCCCTCTGTCATGAACCTCTCTTAGTCTTGTGTTCTGTGGTCACTGGGTTTTCAAATTTATGGGGTGTCAGCCAGACCCGGGTGGCTGACTGTGTGCACGCAAACACAGTTGGCAATGGGGTCACCTGGGGAAGAGCAGTCTGAACGTTACTTTCACTTCCAGTAGCTACCTCAAGCTTTGCAGACTTCCTTGTTGAGTTTCTTGTCTGATTGTGTAACCTTGTTTGGGGTTCTGACTGTCAAAAGCTGGGGGTTTCAGTCTGAGTTATCACTTCCCGTGTAGCTCCTATACCTTCAAAGCTTGAGTTTCCTGCCCACCAGAGAACCCCACACCTGACAGGAAGCTCTGCACCCACCAAGGCCTTCTACCCCCGTCTGTGTTAGATGGGGATAGGATTTAGTCTGCAAGATTAACAAGCGGCAAGAACAGAGATCTCATGTGAAACCCAGAGCATACCTGTGGTTAGAGTGTGTCCTTGGCTCTGGATCAAAACCCTTCCCCCATGACGTACTGGGACTCAGCGGTGGCAGCCACAGCTTTACAACTGTTCCTATTCTCACATCAGTTACTGACTATCAAAAGTGTAAATGATGCCCCTTAAACAGCTCACGAATTGTATGCCATGTACTGCCATATATAGCCTAAACAACCATGCATAGCATCCCAGGAAGAGAACCAGTAGAGGAGATAAGAGTCATGGAGAAAGGTTAGGAATGGGAGGCAAGGAGGCTGACAGACTCAGAGAGATTCATCCCTCAAGTTTTCTCAAATATTGTCCAAAAATTTATTCCATAATCCACAATCCTGTGGGGAAATTCTACCTAGATCCAAGGAAAATTGAGAGTCAGAGTCCTTGAGATACCCTGGCATGCTTCCATCGTGGGACATCCTGCAGGTACCGGCACCAGAGGTTTTTGGCATCTAATGCTCAGAAGGTTGGTCTGCGTCTGCCCTTTGTTTCCAGTCTTAGAGCAAACACACAGAGAACTCCTATCTGTTCCAGACATCATGTCACAGACATCACAGCATGAGTCAGGAGCTCCAATCAAGGACAACAGTGACTTCCTCCGGGAGAAAAGAGGGTGAACACCCATCTAGGGACAGTACCCAGTGCCCTGGGAGTGCCAGTGGGCTAGGCTCCAACTTTTTGGTGGCAAGCAAGATAGGAGGGGTCAGTTTGTCATCCCTATACCTGTGAAGTTAGCAGCCTCACACTCTCCTGGAACCCCATTTCTCCTGAAGTTCACCAGTTTATCCGCTAATGTGTTCAGACTCATCTGAGAAAGAAGTGGCTTGCTTACCCCCACCAAGGGTTCCCCTCTGTCCCAGACTAGGATCTTTACATCCTGTCTACTGCTCTCAATTCATCACTACCCCAGCCTGTAGCTTCCAGTGTCCCCTACACTCTGCGTGCCTGCATCGTTGAGCTCCCAAACACTCCCCATAGACCCAGCCCCAGCCCAGGAGCCCTTCCCTCCACTGTCCCCCAGAGACTTCTCCCACTCAGCGTGGACCCAATCTTTATCCTGACCTTTTTACATCTTCCTTTGTCCCAACAACATTGTGATCACAGTAGCTTCATTTGTCACCTTTCTTTCCTGGAGGAAAGGAATATTTCTCAGACTTCTCCAAAGTACCACATCTTACTTGGCAGTTGTTTGAGAAATGTTGACAGAGGGAGGTGTAAGCATGTGCATCCATCTTGAATGACTGATAAGCCTTCCAAGAGGGTCTCAAAGGTGTCAAAAACATGACCAAGTATGGTAGGACCCAGAACATAAGCCAGGTACATAGGGATCCTGTCACTTTGTTTACTTCCCATCCTAGATCCCAATTGGCCACAGCACATTTGGTACTCCATATAGAACTACCTAGTGAGTGACAGGATATTGGCCTTCGCTTCTTTTACTGGATGATAATTCATGGGGAAGTTCAGAGGGAAGGATTTGTTGTGGTGGCAGTCCTTCCTAAGTCCTTGAGAACCTCCCAAAGGCCACTATAAGAAGCCTGGAGTCATAGCACACCCAGTAAGATCCAGGACTTCATCCAACCCTGTTGCGGGAGAATTGTCTGTATTCTGTCAATCATGTATTTTAATAA
>LOJH01023027.1:969-19666 GCA_001685095.1 Ellobius talpinus | reverse complement strand
CACCATTCATTCCATGAACCTAAAACAAGACACAACAAAAAAGAAAACTGCAGACCTACCTCCCTGATGAACATAGGTGCAAAGTTTTTCAAAGCACTTACGAACATAGTTGAAGAATACATTAAGAGGGTCTCAAACCACAACCAAATTGGTTTCCTACCAAGGATGCAAGGTTGATTAAATGCACACAAATCAATAAGTATAACATGTTGTATAAATAGACATTAAGGGCAGAAATCACATGGTTGTCTCAATATATGTAGAAACATAGTTTCATAATAGAAGCCATGCAGAAATCAGGACTAGACAGGCAAGCCTCAACAAAATAAAAACCATTTATAACAAATCAATAGCTAGGATATTAAATGGGGAAAATTTGAGAGCATTTCCTCTAAGATCTGGAATTAAACAATTATGCTCCTTTTCCACAGTTGCTCCTCTGTTTTTCACGTGGTGCTCAGTCTTAGCTAGAGCAACAAGACAAATGGAACATATAAAGGGGTTCCAGATAAGAAAAGGAGTCCAATTATCCCGATTTGCAGTCAGAATGATGTCACAGTTAAAAGATGCTACAGACTCCACCAGAAGATTTTCAGATACTAACAAACACTTCCAGTAGAGTTGGAGGATATAAAAACAATGTGCAAAATATCAGTATCTGTTTATACACCAATAACAAACTTGCCCAGAAAAAGAAAGGAAATGTATTCCGTTCTCAACAGCTTCCCTTTAAAAATACCCAGGAATGAGGCTGGAGGGATGCTCAGCGGTTGAGAGCACTGACTGCTCTTCAAGGGGACCCAGGTTCAATTCCCAGAATCCATGTGGCTTCATGGTGCAGAAGCTTAACCGTGCAAGGGCCTGCATGCAACTTCACAATCAACAAGGGCTGCCTCACACAAAAGCTGTGGTTTTCACTCTCACAAAACTACCCACAATGCTAAGTTCCTCCCTCATCCACAGTCCTCAAACCCAGTTATCCAGCGTCCAGACATGGCCACTGAACCTTGACTGGAAGCAATGGGAGATTTTTCTGCAGAACCTGGAAGAATGGCAGATCTTCTGCCCTCCACATGCATGCACACACACACACACACACACACACACACATACACACACATTCTATGAATACACAGAAAGAACAATAAATACTCTAATATTCCTTCTTGGTAAATACTGCTGAGGGGGAGCCACTTTTGAGCCACTATGACAGGGGCGTGGTTGGTGTGGGAAAGCACGCTAGAATCTCAACATTCAGAAGGCCGAGACAGGAAGATGGAAGGAAAGCTTAAGGCCAATCTGGGCTACAAAGGAGCCTCGTCTAAAATTAAAATAAATTAAAAGAGAAGGGGCAAAAGAGGGGAAGAAGGGAGGAAGAATCGAGGGACAAGAAGTGGGGAGAAATGAAGGGAACAGAAGGGAGAGGAGCTTTAGAAGGGAGAGGCATAGGACACAATCCAAGGTTGATCCCTTTGTGTTTACATGTCTGAGAGCTGATATTTCTTACTTGCGTGCAGGAAGTTGCCTCAAAATGAAATTAGAATATTCTTAGCCTGCAGGTGGCTCTGGTAGCCACAAACAGCTGGAAGTTCTGCAATGACTGTGAAGTTGGGTCAGGGCATTGCTTGTGGGGCGGCGGGAGACCATGTTGCTTTCTAAACGAAGACTCTGAAACCCGCAACAATTGCAATCAGAGGGAAAGCAGCATCCTGGTCTTGAGTCTGCAGTGCCCTAAGGAGACAGTTCTGGATTTGAAGAGTGGAGGGGGGTCACCCAGGAGTCCCTAAATTCTGCCAAGATTTCAGAGACTTTTTCAAAGACAAGTGCCTCATTTTCTTTTCTAAAAGGAAATACATAAAACTCAGCAAAAGACTAAAGGCTGGTGTTTTCTTTTATAATTGCATATAGATCTGTGGCAGAAAGACCATCTCTAACTTCAGCCAGTGAGATATGGCTCAATGTTTGCTGACAAGCCTAGGGACCTACCTGAGTTCAATCCCCAGAAGCCATGTAAAGATGGAAGGGCAAACTAACTCCCCTAAATTATCCTCTGACCACCACACATGTAGCAAGGTACACATATACATTCTCTCTCTCTCTCCTTCTCCCTCTCCCCCTCCCAATAAAAAGTGAAAATAGAAGAATCATGTTTTTTATGTGTGCTATGAGTGATGAAAGACACATGCCTGCAGGTTTAAGCTGCCTTTCCAATTATAACCATTAATCATGTGGCTGGCCCTGATGTACGGACCTGTCGCTCCATCACTTGGGAGGCTGAAACAGAAGAAATATAAGCCTGAAGCCACCTGGGCTACATAGCAAGTAACAGTACAGCCTAAGCTACAAACAAGTCCATCATGGTTCGGTGATACCTTCCTCACAGGCAGCATAGAGAGCTCTGCTTCTATCCTACCTTTCCCTGTGAGACCCTAAATCCCATCTCCAAAGAGCTGTGTATACTAGAAGCCTGCATCTCTCCCTCCTAGGGGAACCCCACCAGAAGTCCCTGGCTCTTCCAGATTGTCATATTCCAAGATGGAAATATAAATCACTATCGCAGCCCTGGGCTCCAGGCCTTGTCAGAAACCCAGATCTCAACCCACACCTGCTGCATTCTTAAAACACTGTGCATTTATGAAACCCTGGTCTACACTGTGCTGTGTTTGAGATATGTCACTAACTTGTATGAGAGTTAGGACAGAGCCAGGACTATTCCCGGGACTTTGCTGTCCTCATTTGTGAAATGAGGAAGTGTTGGGGTTTGTTGGCTAGAATCAAGGTGTCTGCAGTGCTGGGAAGCCCTGGAGGACAGCTAGTTTCTTGCCTGCCTTGATTTCAAAGGCCACCCACACCTCAAAGTCAGCCAAGGCCAGCATGTCTTCACTATGTCATTCTAACCTCTGCTTCTGTTGTCACAGCTCCTTCTCTGACTGACTCTCCAGCCCCTGACTGTCACACCTAAGGATCCTTGTGATTGCACTGGTGCACTGGGAAGGCCAGGATAACCTTCCCCTTCTAGGCGGTTTTCTGTTGTGATGAGCACCGGAGACTTCGGTTTGTAAAGAATGGGGGTTTATATTGATTCACAGTTCTGGAGGCTGCCATTCCAAGATCAGGCAGCCACACCCAGAGAGGCCTGTGCTGTGTCATTACATGGATCAAGAGTGGAAAAGCAAGTAAGTGCATGCAGAAGGGACGGGCATGAGAGAGGGCTTGAACAACCACTCCCACAGTCGTTGACAGGAAAAACTCCACTGTTAATCTTCCTGAACCACTAAGTCACTCGGGAAAGCCCCACTTCCATTTGAACTTTAGGGGCAAGATCATATCCAACCATAGCGTCCCCTCTTACCATCAACTGATTAGCAGCATCCATCCACATAACATATGTCATATTATCACATACATGGGCTCCAGGCAGTGGGGCACTGGTGACTTTAAGGGACCAGTGCTCTGCCTGTTATGTCAAATCATGTTACTTCATCTGGTAAATAGCACTGAGAAAGGTCAGTTATTTATTATTTTATTGTTATTTTTGAGATAAGCATCTTGTTATGTAGCCTTGGCTGTCCTGGTCTTCCCAATGCTGCTCAGGAGCCTTCAGCCACTCAACAATCCTCCTGCCGCCACCTCCCAGGCACGGGGATTATAAAGACATATTAGCACAGTAGGATAACATTGTACTTTTGGGGGCCTATGGTTCAGAGGGCTTTGCTCTCTGAAAGTACAGCACTTGGTGTGGTGGTTTGAAAGAAAATGGTCCCAAAGGAAGAGGCATTAATGAGCGGCGTGACCTTGTTGGAGTAGGTGTGGTCTTGTTGGAGGAAGTGTGTCACTATGGAGGTGGGATTTGAGATCTCATTTATGCTCAAGCCATGCCCAGTGAGACAGTTCACTTCCTTTTGCTTACAAGATGTAGAACTTTCAGCTACCTCTCCAGCACCATGTCTGCCTGCAGTCTGCCATGTACCACCATGATGATAATGGACTAAACCTCTGAAACTATAAGAGAGCCACCACAATTAAATATTTTCCTCTATAAGAGTTGCAATGATCACGGTGTCTCTTCACAGCAGTAGAAACCCTAACTAAGACAGAACCAGGCACTAGGGTATTGCTGTGATAGACCTGACCATGCTTTTATGTGAAGGAATATGGACCTTGGCGACCATGAGTTAGAAAAGCAGTTGAATGCTTTGAGTGCTGCTTCATGGACCATCCTAGAGGGAGCATGGAAGACAGAGGCTCTGAGTGCAACCTGATGAACTGTGGGGGCCTGGCTCAAGATGTTTCAGGAGAATGTTAGTATGTGGCTTAGAGATGGGTCTTGTGATATTTTGGTGAAGAAAGTAGCTGCTTTTTTCCCTTGTCTAACAAGTCTGCCTGCGGCTAAAGTGAAGAGTTTTGGATTAATTCCCTTGGCAGAAGAAATCTCAACACAGCCTAGTGTAGACTCTGTTGTATGGTTATTAGTGTTAACTCTAGCAAAGATATAAAACAAAAATGAGCAAGCTGAGCAGGTAGGAAAAGGAGCACCAGGAAGTGGAACGGAGCAAGTCCCATGTTCAAGGAGACAAACAGATTAAGAAATGGGAGTGGTGAATTCTCTCCTATGGATGATGTCATAGGAGCATCGATCACATGGTCATTCTTCTATTCATCACTCTGTGATGATTAATCTCCATTGTCAAATCAGCCGGATTTAGAACCACCTGCCTCCAGGCATGTCTATGAGGGTGTTTCCAGAAAGGTTAAACTGAAGAGGTAAAACCCACCCTTAGAATGGACAGGACCATTTGGTAGGCTAGGAGACTGAATAAAAGGACCAGTATTCACTTCCTCTTTGCTTCCTAACTTCAGAAGTCATGTGACCAGCTGTCTTATGCCTCACCCACCATCTGTCATGATGGTCTGTCCCCTCACACTGGGAACCACAGTAAACCCTTACTTCCTGAAGTTGCTTCTATCAGGGTATTTTGTCTCAGCAACAGGGAACATATGCATTCCTTCAGTGAATAGTGAACCTCCACCGTGAGCAAGGTGCTGGAGATACACCAGGGACCATGGCCCTGCGTCTGGAGGCAGATCCCTACTCCCTCAGAGATGCTGTGGATCTCTCTGTGGAAGTCAGAGAGAAGCTGACTGGCCTTGGGTTTCCACACAGCTACTTCAGCATTTCCTGTTTCACACCTTAGTTATGGAAACAGGACAGCTTCTTAGCATCTGAAGACTGGGACAAGCCTTTTGACCTCTAGCATTGCCTCCTCTGTGGGTCCCACCCCAGGTCCCTTAGGCTCTAATTGTGAAAGCATCTTTTGGCTCTTCTCGGACCCCATCCACCGGCTCTGCTGGACACAAGTCTTCCGTGCAGTAAATAGTTGCCTCTATCCTGCCAACTCTCCACTTCTGAGCCATGTCTGTTGCTCAGTTTGTCCTGTTTCTGAAATCTGGTTGGCCTCTCCTGACATTTTTCTTTCTTCTGATCACTGTAGTTGTATTCTTCCACCCACTGCGGGACTCCTTCAGCCAGGAAGCCCTGTTTTCTAGGATGAGAAGAGGACTTACCACTTGTGCACACTCATGTCCCCCACGCCCTCATCTCAGGGTCATGCCAACAAACAACCCCCTCAGGCAGCTCAGCAGAGGTATCAGAAGCTGCTTGAATGAGCTGTCTCAGCATTTGCTTTCAACTTCTAATAACACCTGGCATTTGCTGCGCTGTTCACAAACCGCTTTGACAGGGCTGCATTTAATTTGAGCCTCCAACGCCCTTCTGAGGCAAGCAGGACAATGAATCCCATCCTGGCTCCGCAGCAGAGGAGCGGGACTTAGAGTTGGTCCCTCACCAAAAGCCAAGAGCACTAAAACTGCAAAAGCAGTCCCACAACCAGACTTAAGGCTAGCACTTCCCTCCCCGTGGTCTGCTTCACCTACAACACTGTTCCCGAGGTTTCAGGACCTTAGGTTGGTTTTGCAGCTAAGCTTGTCAAAGGAAGCAAGGCAACAGTATTAATCCTGGCTTGGGGGAAAATGGCTCCACCCTCCCCTCCTCATTGTTAGCTGCTGGTTCTGTTGGGAACCACAAACAAAGCTAGCACGGAGAAGACAAAGCTTCTACTTGTATTTCATTTTGAGTCCTCTTCCAAGCTCAAAGGGGGCGGGGAAGAGGAAAACCACATCGCTGTCTTTGTTACATGACGTAATACCACAGGGAAATTAGCTTGGCTACAGGAGGGCTTTTCCTTTGATGAAGTTGTGCAGCCATTTGCAGCCAATGAAGACACTCAGCAAAAGCCACAGCAGAGCACTGACCGGCACAATGATTTTCCTCACCAACAAGTTTGATCTGGGCACAAGTATACACACACACACATACACACCCACACACCCACACTCATGTTGTCATTAATACTCACACTTTGCTCTCTGCTCTGACTGATCAAGTTACATATGCACAGACCATTTATTACATGCAGGACTATTTGTCTTCTGGACTGTGTCTTCGCTAACTTGAGGGGTGCCATGATTTCCTGTAGGTCAGTGGTTCCGAACCTTTCTAATGCTGTGGCCCTTTTAATACAGTTCCTCATGTTGTGGGGACCCCCATCCATAAAATTATTTTCATAGTTACTTCATAACTGTAATTTTTGCTAATGTTATGAATCGTAATGTAAATATCTGCTATGTGAGAGATCTGATATAAGACCCCGTGAGGTCAAGACCCACAGATTGAGAACTGCTCCTGTGGGTGGCTATGGAAAAGAACTTGGAGTTGGCTTCCCAGATGGACCAGTGGCCCAGAAATTTCTACCCAATCTACCCAAGCTAGCTAAAATCTTTCAGAGTCTCTTGTCCAGGGAGAGGTGGTCTTCCCTATGGAAGTGCACACTAACGGATTGTCCAATGCAAATGGTCAGTCCTGAACATACATATACATACATACATATCATTGTACAAACTAAACAGGTTATATTTAGAAATAAATATGTGTATATTCATATACATAAATGTATGCGACAACAATTATTTAAAAAGAGGCCATGAACTTGAAGGGGAGTGAGAAGCAATATACATATGAGAGGATTTGGGGAGAGAACAGGGAAGGGAGAATTGCTATAATTAAATCATAATCTAAAAAAATAAAGATTCTCCTGTTCAAGAACAGTTTAGCTCTGCCGCACACTAAACCAGCTACCTAAAATAAGCCAGGTGCGAGCGCCCCGGAGTTCCTTGTCACAAAGCCTGGATGGCGACCAGGAGATCTTACCCATCTGGTCAGCCTTCTAACTCTCTAGTAACGCAGTCATTTCATCCCCAAACAGGCCTCTACAGAAGCCATGGCAACAGAGTCAGTTATCCTTACATCGTCTAACATAGTTTCTCCACCTTAACGCCGCAGCTATTTGAGGCAGCCTAACTCGTCACTGAAAGAACTGTTCTGTGCACTGTAAAATGTTGAGCAATGTTCTTCATCTCTACTGGCTGGGTGCTATAGTTTAGATCTTGACTGTCCCCCTCAGGCCCCTCATCTTGGTGTTAATGGGAAGTGTAGGAATCTTCAGGAGATGGAAACTACCAGAAGGTCTGAAGTCACTGAGCATCCCTTGAAGCGGGTTGTAGAAATCTATTCTCTTTTGTTTCCAACTATGAGAGGAGCAGCCTTCTTTGGCCACATTCTCCCACTCCGATATTCTTTACCTTTCCACAGGGACAAAACAGCAAGCCAACTGACCATGGACTGAAACCCCCAAAACTGTGAGCCAAAATGACCTTTCCTCTTTTTTGTCTGCTTGGTTTTGTTTGTTTGTTTGTTTGTTTGTTTGTTTTTGAGATAGACCCTCACTCTGTAGCTCTGACTATCCCGGAATTCACTGTGTAGACCAGGCTGACCTAGAGCTCACAGAGATCTGTCTGCCTCTGCCTCTAAGTGCTGGGATTAAAGGCATGGGCCACTATGTCCATCCCTTTTTATATTAATTAGATTGTGTGTTTTGTTATAGTGATTAAAAAAAAGCTGATTAACACACAAGTCTATTCCACAAAATTGCAACAGGCTAAAATCTCCTGGGACATGTTCATCCCTGGTTGATCTGCACTATATACTCACATAGCACAGAATAAAATGGGTTACCGTCGCAGACTGTATCCATCAGTCTAAAATTGCTGCAATCATCCCCCACCCCTTCTTCCTCTTTGTCTCTCTAGTATCTCACTAATTAGGCCAGGCTAATGTTCGGCTGACAGTTCTCCTGCCTTAGCCTCCCACATGCTGGGATTACAGGGTACGCTGCCACACCTAACACATCTAACCATTTCATACTTAGCAGTTGCACAAACGGTCATAATGCAAGCATCAGTTAGTTACGTGGAGAAAACTAGAAACTAATGTGGATAATGGCAGCCTTGTTTCTCTAAGCTACATTGCCCTTTCCTCTAGTGGAAACCTTTAGTTTTCATTTTCCCTCGCAGGGCAGGCTTCTAAGATAAGCTTGCATTGCTGTTTGTTTTCATTTTCTTTCGCCTAAAGGGCTTGTACCCAGAAGAGCAAGCTGCGGAGTCAGTATTTACAAAGCCTCTCGAAGTGTCTGCTATTGTTGTCATAACAGAGCAGGTCAGGAACCCAAAGGGGAAGCAAACCAAGACAAGGAATATGCATCCTCCTTCATTTCCCATGGTCTCGTTGTCACTCTTTGCTGTGATAGCAGGAATTTCTTTTTTCATGAGTCGTTATTGCCGGTGACCCAGGTAAAGGGAAATACATTCATTTGTCAATCTTTATTTGTGAGTAAACTACTGGAGGGTCTTTCTACCTTTGCAGCTGTGGCTTTAGGACCGGCAGCTGTAACTGTGTATCAGAGCTCCCTTTCAGCACTCTTCCTTGCTACAAGAGACCTAAAAGCAAACAGCATTTATTGCTCAGTTTCCTGGTGAGTCACGCAGTCTATTAAGAGTGTAGCAAGGCAAGCGTGGATGACTAATGAAACAAATACAAGAAGGTCTCTTGTTTTGTTTTGTTTTAATTAAAGAAAGTTTACTTGGCCTAATGTTAAGGTTCCTTTGGCTATAGTCCCTACCAGTTCGAACACTTGTCTTTAAATGTGATAATTACCTTTAAGCAATTAAAGCAATTTGAGTTTAGATACAAAGCAATTTGAAGAGTGCTGAAGAGACAGCCCAGTCAGTTAAATAAAGTACAGAAGCAAAAGCCGGCTTAGATCCCCAGATCCCACGTTTAAACGAAAGGGGGGAAAACATTTGGCTTGGTGGCCCTTAGTGCTGGGGGAGGTGGAGGGCAGAATCCCGAGGCTCTCTGGCCAAGCACCCGTCTACCTAGGGAGTGCCAGGGTAGAGACAGACCCTGTCTCAAATAAAAAGGAGGCCAATACCAGTGTACTCTGGCCACCTCCATGAGAACACTCACGTGTGTGTGTGTGTGTGCACAATCTGAAGAATAGGACTGATAAATAAACACTTAATAGAAAAGTTAAAGAAATGAATACTCTTCTCTTTTCCAACTGTGGGATTCGGTTGCTGTTCTCCATCCCAGCAGAAGATTCTGATTTGTGAGTCTACCCCTAAATAAATAACCATCTATTATTCTCAAAAAGGAAAAGAAAAGAAAAAGAAAAAGAAAAGAAAGAAATGAATACTCTTGCTTGTCATTAGACCTGGGACCTAGGAATTATTAAAGAAGGCAGGATCCTTAGAAGTTTCCTAGACCAATCCTTATTTAGTTATTTGTTTTATAACTAATAGCCAACCGGAAGCCACACCTGGAATCTCTCAGGCCACCTGAACAGGAAGCCACATTTATGAATAAGTACTTCTGTTCCTACCTCCTCTTATCACATCTCTAAAGTGAGGGGTCTGAGGTTTCCTCCTTGAAGCACACTGTTTCCTGCAGATAACACACCAGATCTCTCACCTCAGCACGCACTGCCTTTTCTATGCTGATGACACGGAGCAAGAAGATGCCCATCACCCCAAACTCTGCTTGCGGTGGCTTTGCTTTCTAGCACATCCCCCGCCATTCTGGGTTTGCTTAGCACAGCAAGATTGTGTACCAGAGGTTTGAGGTCATTTCCATGACCACTTCCATGCTGGGCCCTGAGGCCAGTGCCTGGCAGTTTAGATGCATTTCCTGCACGCTCCTTAACTCTGGGTCTTGATGTCAAAGACACCAGAGGAGCAGGGGTCCAATTGTTGCTTAATTAGCTTTTACATATATTCCCTTCCCTGCTTTAAGTGTCTGTAAATTCATAGGTTTGGATATTAATCTGGTTCTAGATCCGTGACATATGATAACAATAAGCTTGAAGACAGAACTATAAACATGTATTAGCAAATGTCAACATTTATAGTGGATTTTTACACTTTTTTTACGTTAAATATTGCCATAAACAATGGAATTGACAACCCACTCCCCACCCCTAAAAAAATCCAACATTTAAAGTTGGATTTCAAAGTCTTCAAGAAATGAATAAATAAGGGTTGTCACAATTAAGGTGCTTTACTCTTTCACAATTAAGGTGCTTAAAACTTGAGGCAATTCACCAAGTGAGCTCTGGCTGATGCAATGATTGTCCTACCCTGGGAGGGCCCCTACGTCCCCTTGAAGATAACTTCCTCCAAAGGGAGTGGAATGGCATTTACGGAGTGACCACAAGGCTCCAGCCAAAGGAAACCAAAGGGAAGAAGCTTACCTGGAAAGAAAGCCTTCCCGTGTAATTTCAGGCACAATAACAGGTCGGGTATTGCAAGGGACAAGTAAGGAGAAATAGCAAGATCATGTGGAGCAAAGAGACATTTCAGGATAAGCCAAAGAAAATAACACCTATTAAACTTCTTGGGCTAATCGCTGCAGCATTATGCCCTATAATGTTGTTGGGGCTATTAGTATTAATAATAGTCATCATCATTTATGACGCGTGCAGCCGAGAGGACAGGTTTGCAGCAGTGAGAAGATGAACAGATAGACTTGAAAGGAAACCTCCACTGCGTTCTGGGATGCCGCACAGACTGCGAGCTCCAAGAACAAAGGCCTTCACCAAGTCGTTATCGTAAAATTACCGCCCGAGCACATGCAAGGCAACTGTTTTCTTCCCAGCTCAGCTTCTGTAACTGAAGAATATGACACTAATATAGCTGACTTGGGTGACTAGAACCAGAAGTGTGTGCTAGTTAGGAACCCATGTACTCTTCTTACCAATGTTTATCCTTTTTCAGAAGTAATCCCTAAAACAAATTTATCTTGACACTGTACTTAGAAATATATATGTATATATACATATATTTTGCATACATATATGTATATACATAATAGAAATATTAGGAGAAAATACAAAGCCCTATCAATAACTTTAGACAGCCTGTTAATTCAAACTTTTACTGATATAATTATAGAGTCCCAGGCAGCTATAAAACAATACGGATAATACTTTCTACCAGTTTCCCTGTTTTGCTACATAAGCAAGAAGCTGGCACTGGTTCAGCACACGCCATATACGTATTTCTCTGGTTCAATATCTATGAATGTTTGTTGCTTCATGTGTACAGTTTTGCTACATGCGTTTCCATCAGTTCACACATAGGACACTCCATTTCCATCAGGATTTGCCCTCTACCTTCTTACCCCCCACCCCAGTGCTATATATATGTTATTAATATTAATATTATTAATATATAAATGTTAATATTATTAATATAATATATTATATACTCTCTATATAAAAGCAATAAAAGTACTCACCTTTCCCTCTCCCCCATCTATCACACCTGGCAACTACTAATCTATCCTCCAAAACTGTGTCATGCCGAAAATGTTGCAGAAGCAGAACCATACAGTATATGGCCTTTTCAGATTGGCTTTTACATTCACCATAAATGCCCTAATGATTTATCCAAGTTATTGCATTCAACAATTTTTGGATCATTTTAATTCTTCCATAATAATCCATTTATTGAAAGTCATGAGCTCCCTAGAACCCAGCTATCCTACCACAGGAGGCCCTGAACTCCAACATAGTTGAAACACAAAACAAACAAAAAACAAAACAAAACAAAAGTTAAAACCATCTATATAAAGATGATAGAGGTCCTTAAAGAGGAAATGAATAAATCCCTTAAAGAAAGCCAGGAAAACACAACCAAACAATTGGAGGAAATGAACAAATCCCCTTAAGGAAATTCAAGAAAATACAAACAATTGATGGAAACAAAATCATTCAAGATCCGAAAATGGAAATAGAAGCAATAAAGAAATCACAAACTGAGGGAATTCTGGAAATAAAAATTTAGGAATTTGAACAGGAACTACAAAGGCAAGCTTCACCAACAGAACACAAGACATGGAGGAGAAAAGCTCAGGCTTTGAAAATACGGTAGAAGAAAAGGAAACATTGGCCAAAGAAAAGGTTTAATCTTAAAAATTCCTGACATAAAACATCCAGGAAATCTGGAACACTATGAAAAAAACCAAACCTAAGAATAATAGGAATAGAGAAAGAAGAAGAATCCCTAGCTCAAAGATCCAGAAAGTCTTTTTAACAAAATCATAGAAGAAAATTTTCCTAACCTAAATAAGGAGATGTCTATAAAGGTAGAAGAAGCATGCAGAACATCAAATATACTGGACCAGAATAAGAAGTCCCCTGGACCAGAAAAGAAAGTCTCCTCACAACATAATAATCAAAACACTAAACATACAGAACAACAACAACAAAAGAATATTAAAATCTGCAAGGGAGAAAGCCCAAGTAACACATAAAGGCAGATCTATTAGAATTACACCTGACTCCTCAGGGGAGACTCTAAAAGCCAGAAGGGTCTTGACAGATGTCCTGGAGACTCTAATAGACCACGGGTGCCAGCCCAGACCCGACAAAACAGTCAATCATCATAGATGGAGAAAATAAAATATTCCATGCTAAAACCAAATTTAAACAATATCTATCTACAAAGACAGCCCTACAGAAGGTACTAGAAGGTTAACTATACCCATGAAAACACAGGAAATAATCTCACACCAGTAAAACCAAAGGAAGGGGCACACACATAGGAACACACACTACCACCAACAACAACAACAGCAACCACAAAATAACAGGAATCAACAATCATTGGTCAGTCTTATCTGTCAATATCAATGGTCTCATCCCCTCCTCCCAAAGACACAGACTAACAGAATGAATGTGAAAGCAGGATTCACGTTTCTGCTGCATCCAAGACACACACCTCAACATCAAGGACAGACATTACCTCAAGGTAAAAGGTTGGGAAATGATATTCCAAGCAAATGAACCTAAGAAGAAAACTGGTGAAGACATTTTAACTTCTAACAAAATAGACTTCAAATCAAAATTAATCAAAAGAGATGGGGAAGGATACTTCATACTCACTCAACAAAGGAAAAATCCACAATATGACATTTTAATTATCCCCGAACACAAGGAAACTCACTTTTGTTTTGAAACAACAACAACAAAACCCACAACTACAGCTTAAATCACATGTTGATCATCACACACCAATAGTGGGAGGCTTCAGCTCCGACTCTCACCAATGGGCGGGTCATCCAGGCAAAGACTATACAGAAAAATACTGGACCTAACAGACATTTACAGAACATTTCATCCAAACACAATATAATATGTCTTCTCAGCACCTCATGAAAGTTCTCAAAAACTGACCATATGTTCAACACAAAGCAAGTCTCAACAGATTCAAGAAAATTGAAATAATTTTCAATTCAAACCACAACAGATTAAAGCTGGATATCAACCACAACACAAACAACAGAAAGCAACTCAAGGAACTGAATGACCCTCTACAGAATGAAAAATGGGTCAAGACAGAAATAAGAAAGAAATAAATACTTTATAGACTGCAATGAAAATGAATACACAGCATAACCAAACATGTGGGACACAATGAAAGTGATGTTAAGAGGAAAGTTCATGTCACTAAGTGCATACATTTAAAAAAAATGGAGTGATCTCATACTAGCAGCCTACTAGCACACCTAAAAGCTCTAGAACAAAAAGTAAGTTCACCCAAGAGGAGTAGATGGCAGGAAATAATCAAACTCAGTAAAATATAAACAAAGAGAACAACCCAAAGAACCGATTAAACAAAGAGTTGGGTCTTTGAGAAAAATCAACAGAATAGACAAGCCCTTATCTGAACTATCTAAAAGGCAGAGAGAGAACATCCAAATTAACAAAGTTGGAAGTGAAAAGGGGGACATAATGGACACGGAGGAAATCCAGAGAATCATCAGGACATACTTTTAAAACCTATACTCCACAAAATTGGAAAATCTAAAAGAAATGAACAATTTTATTGATAGATACCACTTACCAAAGTTAAAACAAGACCAGTTTAAATAGACCTATAACCCCCAGTGAAATAGAAGTAGTCACTAAAAGTCTCCCAAACAAAAAAAAGCCCAC
Organism: Ellobius talpinus; assembly: GCA_001685095.1. Lineage (NCBI taxonomy): Eukaryota > Metazoa > Chordata > Mammalia > Rodentia > Cricetidae > Ellobius > Ellobius talpinus. Next base: position 5,216 of record LOJH01023027.1, on the reverse strand, counting down.
ACGTCAGATAGTTTTAGTGCAGAATTCTAACAGGTTTTCAAAGAAGAGTTAACAACAATACTCCTCAAATTATTCCAGGAAATAGAAACAGAAGGAGTGCCCAATTCATTTTATGAGGCCACAGCTACCCTGAGACCCAAACAACATAAAGATTCAACAAGAAAGAATTACAGATCAATTTCCCTTATGAACATAGATCTAAAAATACTTAAGTACTTGAAAATCAAATTCAAGAACAAATCAAAAAGACCATCCACCATGATCAAGTAGGCTTCATCCCAGAGACGCAGGGATGATTCAATGTACAAAAATCAGTAAATATAATCCACCATATAAACAAACTGAAAGAAAAAAATCCACATGATCATCTCATTAGATGCAGAAAGGGCCTTTGACAAAATCCAATGCCCCTTCAAAATGAAAGGCCTGGGGACTTTACGGATACAAGGGACATACCTAAACATAATAAAGGCAATTTACAGCATGCCTATAGCCAACATCAAATTAAATGGAGAGAAACTCAAAGCAATTCCACTAAAATCAGGAACAAGACAAAGTTGTCCACTCTCTCCATATGTATTCTAGTTAGCACTCGAAGTCTTAGCTAGAGCAATAAGACAACTGAAGGAAATTAAGGAGATGAAAATTGGAAAGGAAGAAGTCAAAGTGTCATTATTTGCAGATCGTATTATAGTATACACAAGTGACCCTAAAAATTCCATCAGGGAACCCCAACAGTTGATAAACATTTTCAGAGAAGTGGCTGGATGCTAGATTAACCCCCCCCCAACAAAACAGCAGCCCTCCTATACACAGATGATAAATGGACTGAGAAAGAAATCAGGGAAACAACACTTTTATAATAGCTTCAAATAATATAAAATATCTTGGGATAACTCTAACCCAGCAAGTGAAAAATTTATATAACAAGAACTTCAAGGTTTTGAAGAAAGAAATTGAAGAAGATTATGAAGATGGAAAGATTTCCCATGTTCATGGATTGGCAGGATTAACATAGTAAAAATGATGCTCCCACCAAAGACAATCTACAGATTCAATGCAATCCCCATCAAAATTCCAGCACAATTCTTTTTTAAATTTTTCTAAAAACTGTATGTGCATTGGTATTTTGCTGTGGGTGCCAGGTCCCCTGAAACTGGAGTTACAGACAGGTATAAGCTGTCATGTGGTGCTGGGAATTGAACCCAGGTCCTCTGGAAGAGCACTCAGTGCTCTTGACCACTGAGCCATCTCTCCAACCCCCATCCCTAGAGGGGTTGCATGGATTTCCTGGAGAAGGGGAAATAGGATAGATTTTGCAGGTGGACTCGGGGAAGATGGGAACGGGAGCAGAAGGGATCAGGTGTGTCGGGGAGGATGGGATGGGAGGAGAGAGTGCAGGAGGGACAGCTCCAATTAGGAGGCATTTCAGGGGAGAAGAAACCTAGTGCAGTGCAAACTCCCTGGAATCTATGAGGGGATCCTGGTGAGGACTCCTAGCAGTGGTGGGTCCTCAGAGTCTGAACTGGCTGTTTCTTATAGCCAGGCAAGGCTCGCAGTGGCAGGACTGGGTTGCATTTTGTTGAGCTGTTAGCTAAGGGGTCCTGTGAAGATCTCCAAACATCCCAGGCTGATGCTAGGACAAAGGGTTGCTCTCTAGACACTGGCGGTGGGGTCCCATTGCCAAGAACAACATCCTCACACCTCAATGGACATGGAAAGGTCGAGCTGGTGCCTGCATGCAGCCTTTACCCCTATGATCTCTCTTTGAGGTAGGAAGGCACTCTGCAGGCTACCAAACAGAAACCTGGACATCAGTCCAGTCACAGACCTTTGGCCGACCATCTGTCCTGCCTGCAAGACGCTCTGGGACAGTGGTGACAACAGAACTTTTGGGAGTGGTCAACCAATGTCTGATTTATCTTGAGGCCCACTCCATGAGAGGGAGCCCATTTTGGATACTGCTTGGATGCTCAGGAACCCGAGACTGGTTAAACCAGAGGCCTAGTGTCTTAGTTAGGGTCTTATTGCTGTGAAGAGACACCATGACCTGGCAACTCTTATACAGGAATGCATGTCATTGGGGCTGGTTTACAGTTCAGAGGTTTAGTCATTATTGTATGGAGGAATGTATGGCAGTAGGCAGCAGACATGGTGCTGGAGAAGCACCTGAGAGTCCTACATCTTGATCCACAGGTAACAGAAAAAGAATGCCACACTGGGCGTGGCTTGAGCATCTGAGACCTCAAAGCCTGCCCCCAGTGACACACCTCCTCCAACAAGGCCACACCTCCTCCATCAAGACCACACCTCCTAATAGTGCCACCTCCTATGGGCCTGGGGGTAATTTTATTCAAACTACCACACCTAAGATCAGTGCCTTGTCCAGTAGCCATCAGAGAGGCTTCCTCTGGCAGCAGATGGGAACGGATGCAGAGACCCACAGCCAGACATTATGTGGAGACAGAGTCTAAATTAGAGGTTTCCATTGAGTCCATCTCCTCATAGCTCGGAGAATCCCAAAGAAGAAGGGCAGAAAGATTGTAGAAGTCAGAGGGAGTGGGGGGCACCAGGAGAACATGACCCACTTAATCAACTAAGCAGGGTTCACATGAATTCCCATGAACTCTCAGAGACTGAAGCAGCAAGCGCTGCAGGGGTCGGCACCATGTTATCTTGGGACTCTTTTCTTCCTGTTAGGTTGTTTTGTCCAGCTTCAGTGTGAGGGCTTTTTCCTTTTGTTGTTGGATTTTGTTTTGTTGTTTAGTTGCTGTCTCTTGGAGGCCTGTTTTTTTCTGAAGGGGTAGTGGATGGGGGGAGGGGAGTTGGTAGGGGGTCTGGGAGGAATGGAGGGAGAGGAAACTGGTCAGAATGTATTGTTTGAGAGAATAATCTATTTTCAATAAAAAGAGAGAGAGACTCAGCACACACACAAATTCATTTCATTTATTCAGTAATTTTTACAATGCATTTTGACCATATACATCACATAATTTCATCCACTGAACCCCTTCTTCCTCCCAAATAGTGCCCTCCCACTTTCATGTCTTTGGGTGTTTGTGTGTTGACCCAAAATGTTATCCTGCCATTTCTGATTAAGAAAAGCCCAAATATAAAGAGAGTGTTTTATGCATGGGCCAGAATACTGAAACATAAATCAGAATGGCAAATGTTCATAATTCATTTAGAGATTGTCAGCTTCACAATATACTTTACATATTCAGCACATAAAATGGACCCCCATAAACACCACTTGCTCCTATAATGTATACTTAAATATATCTGATTAAAAAGGACATTTTCATTAAGTACTGCCGTGGGAAGGCACCCATCTTTCAGGCACTGAACGGAGAGGGGCCAGTGGAGTTCTTGAGGAATTCCTCTGAACCTTAAAGCAGATGTGGAAGGTTTATCTGCATCACGAACTGGTTCAAGATATGTCCCAGGAGGAGGAGGACAAAGAATCATGTGAGGTGTGGGAACCTGGAACACTGGGTACTGGGTACTGGACCTTCTTGTCAGTGGGAGGTAGATGCTGGTCTTAGGAGAAGTAAGAGCTTTGATCATAAATGCTGAAAAAAGAGGAAGAATTCCAGGACACACAGAGACACTGCCACAGCTAATCAAAGTGCACAAGAAGCCCCTACCAGATCCACGTGGACAGCAGGAATTGTAAGAGAGAGCAGAGAGGGACACGACCAATGTCACATCTTCCGGGTTTCTCATCCTCGCTGTTGTTATTTTTAAAGACAGGCATTATTATGAAGCCCTGGCTGGCCTGAAGATCACTTTCTTAGACTGGCCTTGAACTTAGAGTGATTCTCCTGCTTCTGCACCAACCCTCTCAGCCTTTTGGTTTCTTGATAATAAAGGTCCTGCCTAGTTGTCAGCCCCAGTGTGGACTGTTGACCGGTAACTGATTTCTACGTTACCTAGTCCTCCTCTTCTGTTCTTCTTCTCTGTATTGCTCTAGATGTATCCTGTGAGAGAATCAACAACCATTTCCCTCATGAGGCCAGCACAGAAATCACTCCACATACCAGCCAGGCAGCTCGAGAAGAGAGAGCTAGGGATTTCTCCATAGTCTCTCTTCCAATTTTAACTTTGGAACTCAGACCGATCACAGGGAAATTTATTTTATTATTTGTTTGTTTATTTTTTTATTTTTGAAACAGAGTTTTTCTATGTACCCCTGACTATCCCGGATTCTATCTATCTATCTATCTATCTATCTATCTATCTATCTA
>LOJH01023026.1:0-19335 GCA_001685095.1 Ellobius talpinus | reverse complement strand
CTCTCTCTCTCTGTGTGTGTGTGTGTGTGTGTGTGTGTGTGTGTGTGTGAACATGGGTGCAAGTGTTCCTGTTTGCCACACTGTGCACAGGAACATCAGAGAACAACCTTGGAGAGTCTGTTCTCTTCTTCCACCTTGTGCTGATGCAGGCTTTCTGGTGTTTCTTGCCACTGGCTGCAAGCTCCCTGCTAGTTAGCCTGTGAGAGTCTAAGAGATTGTCCTGTATTCTTCTCTCATCGCCCCTGAGGAGTACTGGAATATTTGAGTTTTCAATCACTTCTGGCATCTTGAGTGGGTTTGGGGATCAGAATTCAAGTCATTAGGTTTGCAAGAGCTTCTGCTTACCTCTACTCTCCAATCCCAAAGCACAGTTTCGAGAGACATGCTTTCTCAGTGCAAATCCAAGCTTTGCCAGGCATTAGCTCCATGAATCCAAACTGTTACTTCTCTGCAACCTACCGTTTATCCATAAAACAGGAATATCTTTAGCAGCACATGATGGATGCAATGCAGAAGGTAAATCAGCTGATGTTTTTAAGTTCTTAGAATGATACCTGTCTAAAGACAAATGCTTCATAACTGAGAAATGTGTCTGTGTAGAGATGTGTATATAAACTCACATATTTACTCACTTACATATATGTGTGTCTTTGTAGAGTTCTTAGGTCAAGCCCCTATTGCATGCCCAGCACTGAATTCCACAGGGGATCTCTCAGGCAAGTCTGATTTCAGTAGGAGTCATTGAAACCACATGTAGGTGAAATCCAGGAAAATAATGTCTTCTGATCTTGGTCGTTTAATTTTTATGGTTATTTCCCTTGTGTAAAAAAAAGCTGTGCAATTGTTCCTAACAGATAGCTAAAAACTTTGGATGTGCTGCTCATTATTTACAAACACTTTCCAAGGAATAATTCCAACAGCTCCAAAGTTACAGAATTAGTATAACCAGTCCACAAGTCAAGACCTGAAGAGCTGTTGCATAATCATTCCCAATCATGTACCAAGTAATCAGTGAGCCTGAGATCTAAATCAACTCTGTTTGGCTCGAATCTCAGAGCCCTTCATCTATGATGACAATTCTTTTTAAATTTATCTTTATTTTTAAATTATGTGCATGGTGGTGTTGTATATATGCACGTGTATAGGTGTATGTGGAGGCCAGGGGATGGTGTCAGATGTTCTGATAGTGGAATTAAAGAAAGTTGTGAGAAGGCCCATGTGGGTGCTGGGAACTATACTCTGGTCTTCGGCAAGTGAAGTACATGTTTTTAACTACTGAACTACCAGTTTAGTCCCCAAAACAAATTTTAAGGTATACATATTAAAATTGATATCATTGTTATCTCTCCTGATTTGAAGAATAGTAGTATTGTGTAGTTTAGATCTTTCCTTTTAAATTTGATTTACTGTGCATATTTGTGACATATGCACACAGCCGACACGATTGGGAGGAAGTGAATTAGTTCTATGGCCTACATGCACACTCCAGAGAAAACCCTTTGAGAGTTAGTTCTTTTTTTCCACTGAGGGTTCTGGAAATCTAACTCACAATGCAATTCAGGTCATCAGGCTTATGTGACAAGAACTCTTACTGAGACATCTCATCGGTCCCTGGATCTGAACCCTTGGGAGTACCTGCATGCTGCCTAGCACCTAACTGTGTACCAAAAAGCTTAAGATGAAGCTGTCATCCTTAACTGAAACACTTTTGCCCCAAGGCGCCAACCCTGCCGTGGAGAAGTGCTGAAATAACACAGGGAACACTTGACAGTTTTAAGCATTGTCTTTGCCAAGATGCTTTAGGAGACCTTCCATGCTGGTCACTGTAAAAGGTACTTTGCAGGAATTATTTCAGTTCAGTTAATCCTCACAACTCCTAAGAGGCTGAAATTAGCATGGTGACCCCTCAGGAGATAACAATCTTAATAGACAAGAGGTCACCCAGTGATTCACAAAGAACTACTTAGAAATCAACCCTTCACCCCCCAAAAATGGAGGAGTTGATAGTTGAATCATCAGTATGACCCCAGAGCCTCTGCTCAGAGCAAGTCTTCTGGTCCACGAAGGATGACCACATACCAAGGCAATGCTACACAGAGAATGCCACAAGAGTCAGAAGTTTAAATAAGCAAGGAACTACTCAACAGGAGGGCAAACAGTTCAAGAAGGAAGGATCTGTTGGTAATTCATAAATGGATCAGTAGCTCCTTGTATCCATGTTTGTACTTTGGCCTTGGATGGCAAGCAGGACAATCAAAAGCTTTCAAGGAACACAAAAGAAGTCTGAGTTTGTCTTGCACAAGTTCATCAACTTTTCACTTGTCATTCAAAGTGACTCCGAGATGCTGCTGGAGAAGAATAGAAGCAGTATTGCTCGCTGTTATTATGATAGTGTTTGAAGGTGATTGAGCGCTTAACATCGCACATGATCGGAAGTGGAAATGGAGCTGCAGTCAGGAAGCTTTCGCTCTCAGCTGCTTTCTGAGAGTTTCTAGATTATCTTGTGATCTCTCCAGCCTTTTCTACTTCCTCTTTTTGACACCCAATAGAAAGTCAACTTGCTGTTTAAGATGACTGACATTTCGTCACATCTGCAAGCCTCAATTCCAGCTCTTAGCACAGTTTGCAAATTTCCCCCCTCCATCCAGCTTTCCCCACAAACATTGTCATCTTGATTGCTGAGGGAATGCTATTTTTTTCCTTTTGTGGCCCCGAACAAAGGCAGGGGCTGCTTAGGCAGTAACATAAGTGCATTTAGGAAAACAACTCTACTTACCAGAGAACATCTTGTTTAGTACTTAACGCTACATGATGAAGACAAACTTCATCCTGGAGTTTGCTGGGTCTACTTTCTCCTACCATTTCCATCTGTTATTTGGCTGTGCTACTGACAACATCTCAGATGGATAAGTGCTCATCGAGGGCTCCTATATCAGGGTCCGTCTGTTAACCCATGAGTTTTGATCAGTCACTCACAGACTTCATTTCTTTGATGCCTACAAAAGAGTTTCATAGTCTGGTCACTTAACAAAGCAAGGCTTTCTTTTTTCCAGTCCTCTCTCCCTCATTCTCATGGCATTCTTTCATATATTCCAATACAAATTTGCAACGACTCCTCTTAGCAAATATTATGTCTAATTTAAATGTCTTCTATGTAATGTTAATTTCTTGATCCGTGTATCCATGTAATTGGGTAATTGTCACACATGCACATTCATAAATACATACAAAAAAAACTGGAAAGCTATTCACCTAAATTCTTAATATCTATTGTGGTTATGTTTGCATAATAGGGTTACTGAGATATCAGTAGGTTAATGTATTTTCTTTGCAAGTGTAAGGAGATAAAAATTTAAGTTCCCAGAACCCACATGAAATAATGGATGCTCAGAAGAAGCCCCATGGAATAATGGAATATCTAACTTGGTGTGTACATCACAAGAACAACAAAGAACCCCTATCTCAAACAAGGTGGAAAACAAGGGCCTGCATTTACACACATAAATAAACATGCACATAGATCATACACATATAAATATGAAATTAATTTTAAAACACTATTAGCTACTTTATTTTATATAACAGTATTTTTTACATTTTTATGTGTATGTTGTATACATTAGTTCAAATGTGCATGCATCATGTGTGTTGATGTAGTTTTGTACCTGTATGAGCATTGTCTGTGTACATGTGTGTGTGTGTGTGTGTGCATACAGAGGCCTGAGGTTGACATCAGGAATCATCCTCCATAGCTCTTCCACCTTATGCAGTAAACCCAGAGCGTATTGATATGGCTAGTTTTATTACCCACCTGGCCTTGAGACTCTCCTATCTTCCCCCTATAAGGCTAGAACTATAGGACACTTGCCACACACACCTGATATTTATGTAAGTTCTAGGGACCAAACTCCAGTCTTAGGCCACCATATCAAGAACTTTAACCACTGATCTATCTCCTTAGACCTAAAAGGAACATTAACTGTAAGTTACAGAGGTATTTCATTTATAGCAAGTGAAAGCCTGAATAGAGCAAAGAAAACACTCTGCTCAATTAAGACCCTTGATAAATGCAAATGCAATGTCAAAACAGTCTAATTCGAATTGAACACCTCTATTTTCTGCTCCTTTTCTATATCTGTGAGGTAAGACACCCAATAACTACATGTGATAGTCAACTTTAAACTTTAATCAAATAGAATTAAAAATTAAAAGTTAGTTCTTTAAGGTTATATCAGGAGGACTATAAGTTTGAGATCAGCTTGGGTGAGATCAAGGGGGGAAAGAAGCAAGAGAAAAATGAGTGGGGGACAAAAAGAGGGGTGATAAGAGAAAGAGAGATTAATGCCTTGGTCTTCACATTGTATCTCAAGTTCCCAACAGTCATGTGTGACTAGAGGTGACCAACTTGACAGCAGAGTCTTCCATCACTGCAGAAAGATTTCTTAGGCTACCTTACTCTAAACACGTAGCTTCTAACTGAGCCCAATACTGCAATCAGCCACCAGCAAATCTTAACAAAGACCTCTACATATTTACATGAAATAGGAATTTGCTTCCTGATGCTGCTGCATCCAGTTAACCAGTGGTGTCTTTGGCAGATTGTGTAGACGATGGAGCATTGTACCAGAGAATCCAATCTGAGGAGTCTTTGGCATTTGTGAGAATTAAATAGAAAAAAAAGATACAGGTTTACTAGCAGGAATCCAAGCCATGATTAGCAGATGTCACAATCCAAGTGGCTTTCAAAACGGTTTTCATGGGAGATGTCCTAGTTTGAGCACCATTACTGTGATAAATGCCACCACCAAAATCAACATGAGCAGGAAAGGATTTTATTTCATCTTACAGCATGAAGCAAATAAGGGCAAAAATTCAAGATAGGAACCTGGAAACCGAAACTGAAGCAGAGACCATGGAGGAACATTGCTTATTAGGCTTGCTTTCCATGACTTGCTCAGTCTTCTTTCTTGTACAACCCAGGACCACCTGCCCAGGGACCTGATAATGGTCTACTATCTATCAATCATTTATTAAGAACATGCCAATATGATAGAGGCCTCTTCTCAGTTGTTCCCTCTTCCCCAGTGACCCCAGCTTATGTCAAGTTGGAAAAAAAACCTAACCAGCACAGAGATACAATAGTGTGTACTCTTCAGGGTTTCTGTGTAGCAATGCAGGAGAGCATATGACATTGGTGATTTTTATATAAAAGGTAACTAAGCTTCTTCAGTGACTGCTATAGAGAAAAGAGGGGAATAAGAGCACAGGATGAACTCCGTAATGACTAGCTTATTGGCAATTAGTGTATATTCATTGTAAAAAGGAGTTTTATAAAGACTATTTCCATAATATGTAAATAATATATGATCCTATTCTCCTGCCTATTATTCTTTCTTACCCCTCATCTTCTTCCTCCTCTCCTATTATATGTCTCTAATGGTCCCCCTTCTACTTACATATCCTTTCCAGCACCACACCCAGATTCCACTTATGAGAGGAAGCAGGAGACACTTGACTTTGTGACTGGCTTCTTTCACTTATATGGTGAGCTCAATTTATTTCATGTCATGTATCCTCAGACTGTCTTTAGATTCCAGATACACCAATTATGACCCTTGGACTAGCAATGTCAGCAGTGCCTGGTACCTAAGAAGTGCAATCCCACACCATTCCAAGAACAACTTGTGTGCATAAGATCTAGGACATTCAAATACACACTAAAGGTCAAAAGACTTCTTAGGAGTGGATGGTGCAGGGGGTTTGGTAGAAGAGAACTGGGGCAAGGGAAAAGGAGGAAAGGGGAGAGGAGAGAGGAGAAGCTGTTGTTGGTATGTGAAATAAAATAAAGGGGAAAAAGACCTTCATTCAACTTTGAAGGGGAGACTCAAATCTTTCAACCAGTTCTGGGCAGTTTAGAAGTTTAGAGGGTCTACCAAAATGGCATGAGGGTTAATAAATGCATAGTGATTAACTGAAAATCTGAGGTGTGTCTTTCAGAATAAATAGACCAGTGTACTTTGAATGAGTCATAAAATATCTCTAGGAAATTTTGTGAATGTTTTAATGTTTCTCTTTGGTTTAAAATTTAGGAAAAAGGTAGAGTATCTTATGTAATGATATTAATACTCAGATAATAAAGTATGTATGATTCTTTTTTTCTTCCTGTTGCTATCTAAAGGGCAATGATTTTGAAGAGTTTTTATTGGGTAGCTTGAGCAGATTCATGTCCTAATTATAGTGTTCCTTTCTATGTGCCACTGAGAGAAAACACACCAGATGAAGCCGTTTGAGACTCTATGGTTTGTTCGGCTGTATTAAAAGCTTCTAACTGCTGACTTTTATCGTTCTTAACAAGTCAAGACCAGACTGAATGTCTTTGAGGATAATGATTTTTATTCATTTCCCTCCAGTACTGTTAAAATGAAGGCAATATGTAAATTGAGGAAAAAGATTGGAATTCAATACTGCCCAGACTTCCCAGAGAGTTGAAATCAAATCTCCCTTCTTCATTCAGTTTTATACTTGACCACTGGGTTCTAGAGTAGATCCTTTGTTGTTAAAAGTAACAGATATATCACCAGGTTGCTTAGCTAATGTGTAAAAGTCATTTAAAACGCGGTCCCTACGGGAATCACTGATCTTCACATTTTATTATCAGCACTATAGTCGGCAATACAAATGAGTTCTAGCTTTAAAATTATTAAAAACTGTGGCTCAGGTCTTCTGGATCCTAGTCTAAACTATGCAAACCTATATAGTGTGACTCCGAGATAAAGAAGTAAACCATGGATGGTATTTAACTGGAGTTGATTTTGTCTTCCATGGGATGTTGAACATCTGAAGACATGCTAGGTTGTCAGGAGTGTGGGAGTAATATGTACAACAATGTACACCACCCCTAAATCCAGGACCTAACCTGGCCTGGGTATCAACGGTGCTGATGTCAAGAAGTTCCAAACCAGAGGGCTGTTACCATCACCATTCAACACCAGTGTGTTCAAACCAAAGCCATCTTAGCTCAAAAGCCCAGGGCTGAACTGTGCAACCCTCAGCCCGATAATCTAAGATTTACCCATTTCTTATTCAAGCTCCGCACTGGTTCAGGAGCTGTGAAAAATAAAAAAGTCTAACACATGGTCATTTTCTTCTTCTTCCAGAAATACAATCAAGTATTTGTCGAGTAGGACAATTCCTCATTGATCCACTCCAGTGATTTTGCGCTGCCTGTCCCCATGGTGCCCTGTCTAATTACGATGACTCCCCATTCCCCTGGGATGCCACTTCTCATTCGCATCCACTTCCTTGTTCTGAAGGAACAGCAATTTGCCAGTGAATGGTTATTAGCCTTTTTCCCTTTAAGAGACTAAGAAGGAAAAAAAAAGCCCACGGGATAATTTCAAAAGTTGTTGCTCCAGTTTTTCTCCAACTTTAGAAATCTCTGTTGGCTTTTAATTAAGCGCTTGCATTTAGACTGTGAGATGAACCAGATTTGAAAGATTGTTTTTTTCTTCTTCCACTTCTTTTAATGAAATAGCACTTTTTTCCCTAGGAGGGGTTTTCCCTAGATTCTCATTGTTCTACTAAAGATGATTTACATGGGCATCTGTGGAGGCGGCTGAAACTGCTTCTGGGGCAGGCCAGGGTAGGCACAGTGTGCCTTCCCTCTGACAGATTGAGAAATAAACACCCTCAGGACACTGAGCCCAAATCCTCCCATTGTAGGGTATGGAGTGTCCTAGAGGTGGGGCAAGAGGCCATGGGAGCTGCACTGGGTTCTCTAGAATGTATGTCCTGTAACTGTCAGCTGTTTCCGAAGCTGGGAGAGCAGAGATCAGCCCATATCCTCTACTGCATCTTATGCATGTCAATGCATGTTCAGGACTCCAGATGAAATATATACATTCTCTCCCCTCTTAGCCATCAGTTCTGAGACTCTTAAACTTGTTTTTTTTATTTATTTAATTGTATTTTCCCTAAGCCATTCTCTTAAGGCTCATGGTAAACTCAAAATAGCTCCCAAGAAACTAATTGATGGTTAAAGGAAAATGAATAACTTCTTAGTGAGTAATTCTGGTAGATAATGGTTTAACAAAGGGATAAAGGCCAGCCTGATCGCAATAGGGCACACAAACATTTCACACCATTCCTCTGCTGAATTGATGAGGATACTACATGATTCCTGTGGTGGTCATTTCAAAAATAGGTAAAATCAATCTAAGTATGATTATGTCATCAAACAACCTAAACACATTCCACTAAATCACGAGCTATTTATAAGTCATAAGAGACAAGGAAAGACTGAGAAACCATCATGGGTAAAAAGACTAAAGACCCAGGAAAGCAAAATGCAAACGAGGACCTAGGCAGAGTCCTGGATTGTGAGAGAGGTCATTAACAGGAAGACAGTGAAATATAAGATAAGATGCATAACTAATCAAAATGCATTGTCTTGAATTACAATGATTTTTTTTATTTTCTTAACTTCTTTTTTAATTTTATTTTTATTTTATGTGCTTTGGTGTTTTGTCATGGGATCCAGGTCTCCTGGAACTGTAATTGCAGACAGTTATAAGCTTCTATGTGGGTGTTAGGAATTGAACCAGAGTCCTCTGGAAGAGCAGGCAGTCAGTTCTCTTAACCACTGAGCCATCTCTCCAGCCTCAACTTTCATAACTTCTATAGTTATAAAAGGGAATCTCTATGGAAGTTATACAAGAACACTGTAATGTTGCAGATCCGCTTTCACTGTAAGATGATTTCAAAAGAAGGCGAAAGTGAGTGGAAAACCACAGATAACCTAGGAGCAGCTCAGACAACGAGCACAAGGTGACCATTGCCTTTGTGAACACTGAAATAGAAATCTTGTGACCCTTCTAGAAAGGTGGAACCTGGGAAGAGCCTAAATGGGAAAGGAAGGATCTCAAAAGCAGGCTTACACAGAGAATGTTGATATCAGAAGAAAACTGAGATCGCTGTAAAAACTGGCTGTTCAACAGAGGAACAATTTTTAATATATTATAATTGAAAATGTGCAGCATGGCTCATTGAGAGAACACTTTTTCCAAACCAGCACTGCTTGGGTATGAAATCTCCCCCACAGGTTCATTGCTTCGAACTGGTAGTGGAGGGGTCATGTCAGGTAGTGGTGCTGTTTCTGGAGGTCCAGAACTTCTGGAGGGAGAAGCATGGTGGTTCCCAGTGATTCCATCACAAGCTTTCTGCTCTCTGGTCTGCTGAGACAGAATAATCTATGCTGAAAGCCCCTGCTACCGGAAATAGAGCCCCATTCACCATGCGCCAAGATAGTCTACCTCCTCTGAAAGCACCAAAATATAAATACTTCTTCTACAAAGCTATTTTGTCAGTGACATGAAACTAATACACAAAGATAATCAAGATCTTTGCTCAGACAACATTGTGCCTCCAACGTTACCCTTAGTTCAGAAAATTAAAAACAGACAATGCCTACAAAATTAAGGGTCCAGCCAAATCCTTGACACTTTGGTTACTCAACACTCAGAACGGTGGGACCACAGAAAAGACCATAATGGAATTCCTTACTTATAAGATGATTAAAAAGAAATTTGTCTATAGATAATGGTATGTAACATTTTGTTCTTTATGAATCTATTGCAAAAGCCTGGGAAATATTTTTTAACAAAGGAGCTATGAATCATTCACTATAACTCTCAAACAGCGACAGACTGAAAGTTTTTGAATGCACCTAAGGGTCAAGAAGTCTGAATTTTTCAATCATTCCTCTGCTTTGAATATAGTACAATTTATGAAGAAGTCTCTTTCACATATTTTCCTATGTAACAATTTCATGTCTGAACATCTGCTCTCAGAATTAAAGTTGTATTTCCCAGAATTTCCTCCACCTAAGACTACCAGTATATTTTCAACATAATTTAAATATAAACAGTAAATAACATATAGTAAAAATGCGAAAACGTCATCTAGATGTCATCGTAGAGTGGTTTGCCATCTTCAGCCATTTTAATTATCTTGTGAATGCAAGGGACACTTCATCACTTCATCTGACACCATACTCGGTTGCTAGGACAGCCAGACCCACAGACACCAATTTCTTTGCTCTTGGTTTGTGTTTCATTCTTACACCTTGTATATCATAGTCCTATGAAATATTAAAAGTAGAAAGTTAAAGATAGGAAGCAGAAATTAGACTACCAAGATCAAAAATTCGACCAGGCATGTAACATACGCCCATGATCCCACTGGCCGTGAATTGAGGCAGAAGGATCAGTTTAGGCTATATAATCTCAAGTTAAGAAGGCACCAGAAGTATTCCCAAATTATAGAAAATTAGTGTATCATCACAACCAGCTAAAAAATATAAACCTAAAGAAAACATAAAGCTCCTGTTCTAATGACACAAGCAGGTTGACAAGTGTCAACGCTTGCCTCAACTACGTGTGCTTATATGTGGAAGGGGTTTCAGGGTTTCTCAAACGCAACTTGGTAACTGGTAGTGTAGCCCTACTCTACGGTTCTGGGAAGCACCCACTAGTGTGCAGTAACCAATTCCTGCGAACTCTCAGAAGCCATGCTGTGTGTTGACACTTGAGATACCATCCAAGGAGCTCAATAGCAAGTATAATTGGAATAACAGCTTGAAATTTTTTTCTCAGGTAAGTTGGTTCTTAAACATATTTTATGATACAGTTTGAAGAAGCCATATATGTATATTTCTCAAGAGAGAATATAGCCTTAGTAATTACATTCAAATTACTGGGTGTATATAAACTAAGTAGCTTATTTCTAATTTTGCAGGAATAGTATTTAAGAGTTTTGTTTTCATAAACATTGAAATGGGAAACATATTTTTAAGCATGAGTTCTTTTAAGGCCTTTTCCTATTACTGACATTTTACTCTAAAGCTAATAAGATGGATATGAAAAAAACTATACTTATTTGTTCACCTCTGCCAAGTAGACCTTTAATACAATGTGAACAGAAGACCAGGGTCGCAGTTGTCTAGTTGTGAATGTAATGAATCCAAGTGCCTTACCTACCACATCTCATGTTCTAAGTGCAGTTTTTTACTGCTGAAACCAACTTTTAAATGTTTCTTTAAGAACTCGAGAGGCCTCATGCTGTAAGAACAGTGTTTAAGTGAAGTACCA
The DNA here is from genome assembly GCA_001685095.1 of Ellobius talpinus. NCBI lineage: Eukaryota > Metazoa > Chordata > Mammalia > Rodentia > Cricetidae > Ellobius > Ellobius talpinus. Next base: position 8,188 of record LOJH01023026.1, on the reverse strand, counting down.
CATGACAAGAGCCCAGACTTCTCAGACCTAGTTCATGAAGTATATATAACATTTACAAGTCCTATATATATTATTGCCAATTACCTTTGCTTTTACAAATCTTTCTGACATGAATATGGTTCTCTTATGATTGACTTCAATCAGAATTCTTTCATGGGGAAAGGGGGTGGCTCTTTGACATAGTGACCAAAAGCATTGCTGGTGTGTTATATGTGATAATCATATAGCTCCCCTAGCTCCCATATCCATGTCTTATAAAGTGAAATATAAGACACACTAAAGCTTTATTTAAAAAGACCAAAGGTCAGTTGGCATAGCACAAGTAAGGATTTTAAAACTGATAATATAAAGTAGTTTTATTTTATATACTGGCACTGTGGATCCAGGCAACATTCCTTTATTTTAACAAAATAGTTTAAGATATGATTCACATACTATATTCTTAATTCATTCAAATCACACAATTTAATTTCACTTCATATAATCAGTTTACAACCATCACCACAATCCATTTTAGAATTCTTTCAGGGACAGAAAGAAATGTCCATAACCAACATGCTCTATTAGTTCCCCCCAAATCAAAACCCTCCACCAACTCTAGGGAATCATTATTCTACTTTCTGCATTTATGAATTTCTCTAGCTGGAAACTTCATATAAATGGAAGCATATCATATGCAGTGCATTGAAACTATTTCCTTTAACTTGGCCTAATGTTTCCAAGGTTTGACCACACTGTAGCATGCGTCAGAGTTAGAGTTCCACAAACTGCCAAATAGTATTCCACTATATGGACACTCCACACCATGTTTAGCAATTCATTGTTCAGTGGCAATCTGTGCTATTTATACTTTGGAGCTCTTGTGAATACTATTGTGAGCATTAGAGTTTTATATAGACATAGATTTCATTTCTCTTGGGCATCTTTGCCTGGGAGTAAAGATGTTCGGTCTTAAGGTAACTAACTCCATTTTTAACCTTTGGGGAAATTGCCAGACTATTTTCTCAAGAATCTATGCTGTTTTTCAAGTCACCTGTAGGAAACATTCTTCTTTTTATTATTTTAGATGAATGTATTTGTCTGTGTGTGTGTTTTGACTGTATGTATATGCGTGTACTATATGCATTCCTGCTGCCCACAGATGTCAAAAGGGGAGTCAGATCCTTTGGAACTGGAGTTATAGATGTTTGTTATCTGCCGTGTGCTTGCTAGGAATTAAACCCAGGTACTTGGTAAGAACATCGAGTGTTCTTAATTCTTACTAAGCCTAAATATCCAGAAAAAACATTGTTTCCCAAATAAACTCCAATAATTCAGTCAATTCCTATGTTCTTCCCTTTACTGTGTCCATGTGTATTAATTCTGAGATTTCTCATTGCTTAGGTAAATCAGCAATCAAGAGCATGGCTCTACTAGAATAATGTATTTCACTTCCAGATCTTTTAAATCTCAATATTTGATGGGAGGCAGAGCTAGGTACTAAACCTAGGGCCTCACCACAAAGTTCATTGCACTGCACACCCTCAACATGTCTAAACCTGTTTTTTATCCTAGCTACAGTGCAGGAGAACTTGATGGTAGTTATTACCATGATGCTTGATACTGTTAAAATGACTTCCTACACAACAATTAAAGCCAGGTCAAGGGGATTCATTGGATAGATTTAGCCTTCAAAATGTCCTTGTATATAACACAGAAATGCCATTCAAATTTCTTAGAGGATCTCCGTCAACCAACTTGCATAATCTCGGACTTCATAATCAATGAATGGATTTGAGGAGCTCGTGCAAGTTCACTTCTGTACTTCTGTTACAGGAAACCAGCTGCTGTGGTAGCTGTGATGCCTAGTTGAATGATTATTTAACTCCTGCATGCTTATAGGCCATCGCTAGCAATTGTTCATCAAAATAATTTAAGGGCGAGTTACCAAGAGTTAAAAGTTAAAAAAAGTTAAAAGACTCTGTGCAAAAAGTAAAAGAGTCTCTTATTTTGGAAAAAAAATAGATATATCATTTATATTTGCCTTCTCCAGCTATCTCAGAACCAGGAAGAGTGCTTCATTCAGATCAAAGTTAAATGCTCAGTAACATGATTTCATGAACCCCACCCAACTTCTTGTAGCCACTTTGTCACTGTGCATCTTCCCATCAGCTTTAACCCCTCTACCACACTGAAGATCCTCAAGCAGCACACTCTGTCCGCTCCCGTAGTATCTGTGTGATGAATGGTCTGTATCAAATGGGAACTTCGTAAACTTCCATACACTAAAGAATTGGTAAGCTCAAGAGAACCATAACATACTTAAAACACACTCTTTTTAATTGGCCCCAAGGGCAACGCTGATGCCCAACTGGGAATGCTTCAGTGGACAAGAGTGTCAAACACCAGTTCTTCCCAGCAAGAAACATGGATTTTGTATGTTGGAACTTTTTAAGGGCACAAGCCATGTGTAGGAGAATATGCCTGTAATTCCAGCACTTGGAAGCCAAAAGGAAGATGTCAAAAGTTTGAAACCAGCCTAGCCTTCACAGAACCTTCCAGACCAGTCACAGCAGCACAGCAAGGCCTCATCTCAACACAGTGAGAGCTGAAGAAGTGGTTCAGTGATGGAGTGTTTTCCCAAAACATTCATACTCTAGATTTGATTTCCAAAAGTTAAAAAATTTGAAAAGAGTAAACAAAACCAAAAAAGCCACAAAACTACTTCTTATAGTGTATTAGATTAGTACAAAGCATAATATTAAGAAGGTCCCTTGGATTCGCAGAAATCTGTGAACCGTGGGACGGTGTCACCAAACCCATTGCTGTGACTCCCCTGACTTGCAGCAGAAGCCATCTTTGCACCTTTTTCATGATTCTCATCCCACTAGATCAAGTCTATGGATGTGAAATTTTGAGTTCACATCTTTCTATCTATTTTCCAATACATGTAATGTTCTCTGATTATGTTTCGCAGTAATATTGATGAATGGCAGGGTTATGGAGACAAGAATCAAACTTCATTTACTTCTGGTATTGATATGCCACAACTTTACCACCAGACCTGTAAGTATCTCTCAATGTCCCACCTGTTTAGGACACACTTTGCAAATAGCGCTTTCCTTTTATTCTTAATCTGCAAACAGATTTGGAGTAATCTATTGGGATAGAGTCTTGGAGTAGACTGATCTATCATATTCAATCTAGTCTCAGGTTTGGAGTTGAACTTGAAGAAATCTCTGCTTGCCAAATTTTCCTCCTTCCCTTCTGTTCTGTCTGTTCTTTCCTCTGGTCCAAGATGAGCCAGCACCTGGATTCCAACGCCCTCCCCCTTTTAATAATGTATCACTCTCTCAGCCATAACTTTACCAAGTGTTCAGCGTGACATTTCTTGGTGCTGATGTCATCATTCTCTGCAAAGACTCTTGTGCTCTTCTGTCCTGTTTCACTTTTTGAGCCTCTGGAAACGAGGGAACTCAAGAGCAAGGATGTGGAGTTGCTTTCTTAATCTACTGCTCAAAAGCATTCAAGTTTATGATATGAACTCATAAAAAAGATTATGATATGAGACACTCCTTGCAAGTTGATGCTTGTTGCTGGGGTAGGAGGTATTCAGTAATCCAAGTGTGTCAGGTTTTAACACATATAACTTCCATGGTGAATGGATCTCTGAGCTGTACCATACGTGTGCACACACACACTATCATAGAAAATCGAACACTAGCACTGATCAGAACCCAGAAAATTAGCAAGGGGAGAAAATGTACAAATCTATATTTTGTCCTTCAAATTATAATAATATTTTCTTTATAATGTCTCCCACTTTCTGTCACTATTGGGATTAATGATTAATGTTTATAACATTAGTCATTTCAAATTATGTTTTTTTGCCAAACTGGAAGAAATATGTTAGCTTTTGAACCATACTTCATATCACAACAACCTGGCATATGATCTTCTTCAGAACTTTTAAAATACAAAATGGGATGATGCAAATAGCCAGATGTGTGTTTCATGAGCCACTAGTAACTGGGATAAACTACTGCTTGATTATATGAGATAATTAAGTAATGTCCCCACATATTTGTCTCCATAATTTCTCTACTCATTGATATTTTCTCTTTATGTTCTTATAACAGGAAGTAAAAATAAGTGGAACAGAAATATAAGTAAACACAACTTTGTCACACACTTTAGTTATGGCACTGTTTAATAATACTCATGCTTGGCTCTAGAATGTTTCTCTATCATTCCTTGCAAAGAAAGAAAAAGAAAAAAAAGAAGAAAATTTTCAACTTGAATTCCAAGCCAAATTGGGAACCTTGAAGAGCCCTTGCCCAGTCTCAATGCTTCTACTCATTTCTCACATGTCTTCTCTCAGTTCTTCTCTAGCTTCTCTACTTCCCATTTCCAAGGCAACTGAACAAAATAAAATGCATGATGATCACTGCATACACAAGTACAAAGTACAGGCTCCTTGCGATAAAAGGTGTGGGGTTTTTCTTACCTTTAAGCAGGGGCAAGCAAAAGGAGAGACACAAAAACAATTTTGTTTTCATTAATAATTGTAGCATTTACAATATCTGAGATGCAGAGGAGACACCATCAAGACGTAGAAAAAGCCAGACACACAGAGTGAGAAAGAAGTAAAAGCCACATGGTAGAGTAGATTAATAAAAATATGGATCAGTCTAAGTTCTAAGGACTAGTGGGATGAGCCTGAGCTAAGGCAAGCTTTCATAATTGATAATGAATAAAAAGTTTCCATATTGTTATNACACACAGAGTGAGAAAGAAGTAAAAGCCACATGGTAGAGTAGATTAATAAAAAATATGGATCAGTCTAAGTTCTAAGGACTAGTGGGATGAGCCTAAGCTAAAAATATGGATCAGTCTAAGTTCTAAGGACTAGTGGGATGAGCCTAAGCTAAGGCAAGCTTTCATAATTGATAATGAATAAAAAGTTTCCATATTGTTATTTGGGGGCTGGCCGGTGGGACAGAAAAAGACTCCTTACAAATAATATTTCTGAAGTAAACCCAAGGKAACATTTAACCCTACTACTCTGTTCTTCCTTTCTTTTCCTTAGCGTAAGTCTTCTTCTACTCCTTTCTACCCCACTTTAATTCTCCGTAGCTCATACACATGACTGTGCAAATCAGAGCCTTTGTTTCCAATCTTTTTCCAACCAGAAGACATGGCTCATTTTTTAACTGGATCATAACTAATAATTCTGTTGAAATCTGGGCCTGGTACCATTTGTTCTGGCCTCAGACATGAAGAACAGGGTGCCATAGCTCCCTCTGATGTCATCCGCAGCCAAGGCACAGCACTAGTGAACAAGTGACACGCATATCACACGGATCAAAGTGGAAGCAATCTGTAAGGCAATAAGACTCTCCCACATCCCAGCATGGGTGCTGGCCCTGAGCTGCAGTTCCAGTAATTGACATAGTTGCCCAATGCTACAAAACAAACTCAGAAACTATTCTCATTAGACATCCCCCTGCTTTGTGACTCTGTTATTGTAAAACGCGAACACTGAGCCCCATACCAGCGTGGCTCTGTTTTTAATTAGTTCTGATGGCATTGGGCTGTAAGCCAAGGAAAAAATGAACTTCCTGTGATTGAAGCTCGTAGCTCAGTGTGTCGCTCCCTTCTTACAGAGATTGTTTTCACAACGTTTTATGAAAAGGACTACTGACAAAAATAATATAAGTTTTTACTGCTTTTGATTTTTTTTCAGGCCTATAAAATACAGCCAAAAGTCAAAGTTATACAGTTACAATGCCGTTATTGCATCTTTTGTGTGACCTGCTTGACTTGTCTTTTGATTAAAGACATCCTACCCGATTAATTTTTTTAATGGAGAAAACACAGGCTTCTGTTAAAAATTTTAAGACCATGAATGTTTTAGTGTTTCCACTAAATTAATTTGGTGATATATTTGTACTGCCTGGGTCATTGATGGCAGAGTGTTCAAATTGAGATAATAGTAAGGTCACCTTCTTTAAACAAGGAAGCAAAGGCCAGATGGGATATTACACAGATAACATTTTAGGAAAGCAGAGATTCCAGTTAAGGGGCACCTTTACTGCCCATTGAAAACTGATCTATGTGAGACCATTTGGATGTCCTTCAGGTAGGAGACCTTTTTCTGCTTTTAAATCTCCCACCCAGGGAGAAAGCCAGACCTTTGCTATCCCAGACTCCTCGTCATAATTTGTCATAGCCCATGACTCAGTACCTAGCCATCAGATATGCACATCTTATCTGGAGATTGGAAGATAGTGAACTGAAGTGAGAGGTAGCATGTGGGACTCATTCTAACCAGAAAGGCATCGAGACAGTCAGCATTCAGAGCAGTAGAGGCCAAGCTCCTCACAGGCATCCATGAATGTTAGCAGCACACTGTGCAAAGCTGTGTACAGAGGTGGCTAGCCTGGAGTCTCTAGAGCATCAGAACAGTGACAGGGGTACACACTCTGCCTGGATAGACAGTGTTTAAGAATGATTTCCTGACTCTCAGGATAGCCACTGAGCTTGTCAATTATCTTTCCCTGATGCTTTTATTGCAGTTTTAATTTGTTTATTAGATATGGAAACATAAGATACTCTCCCTTTAGTAATTGACTTTACAGACATGTTCCCATTTCGAGTCAATTTAAACTTTTTGATGTAATATTTTGCATACATGAAATTGGAATGATTTTTCTATTTATCTTAGCCATTGTGAGCTCATCTATTGGTTAAGGGGAGCTCTGCTGAAACCAAATAGATTATTTTACATTTTAAGAAAAAGAGTGGACAACAGAGCTCTTAGAAGTAGTGAATAAAATATTGGAAGTCAGTACATCCTCTCTCAGAAGTGTGTGAATCTGAGATAATTTCTTAGGTTCTCTGAACAAACATTGGCTTTTTTTGTTTCTTTTTTATTTATTTATTTTCATCTTAAAAGTGAGCATCATTGAGCTGCAGATATCGCCCCGTGATACAGCACCGACCAAGTGTTTGTCCCCAGCACCACCAACACTCCCATAAGAAGAGAATATGACGTCGATACCTTGTTAAGCTTGGGGGGCAAGAGTAAAGGGCAAACGCAAGCATGATGATAGCCCCTAAGATAGGCAAGCATGGGGGGCGGCTGTTGTTGTTTCTTTCTTCTCTTATTAATTAAACTGCAGTTCATGTTTCTACAATGCCTTGTCTCACTCCACTGGGGAGATAAGAACTTGCCTTTTTGATTGCTGATGCAGTTGTCTCTCTTGGCAATTGACCTACCCTTGCGTATGGGAAAGCTAGTTGTACGTGTTGCTTGATTTCCTAATTGGGATCACCTAAACTCCTTAGGCTTACGCTTCATCTCAGGGTCCCGTGAAATACTTAGTAATGTTTCCTGTGCTGAGCATCCTCTGTGACACACTGCAACTGAAACAACTGGAATATTTGCTCCCAGTCAGTGCTGGGATTATAGTGCGAAGATACAGACGCAGATAGATATTCTTGACGGTGAATACATCTGTGCCAAATTGAATTGAAAAGGTTAAAGTACTTATTCTACATATGCTGGTTATGGTGGCCCAGCCTCCTGAGGCAGAGACAGGAAGATACCTCTCAGTTTGAGAGCAACGTGATCGACACAGCAATTTCTAGGCTAGCTAGAGCCTGCCTCAAAAAGTATTTTTATGTACTTCCTCCTTTTATTGTTGTTTCCTTCCCTTTAATTCTTTGATTTTTTTAAGGAATCTGTCATCTTCAGCATTCAATCTGCTCCTGCAAGTCTTCATGAAAGAAAACTCTCTTTGTAGCTGTTGCTGGCCACCCTTATAAATGTTTTTACATATTCTCTGTGAACAAGGTTATAACATATTTTCTTTCTAGCATATGATTTAAGCCAGCTGCTAATGTTTCCTGCCCCACACTTACATCTGGGCAGCTGTGTAAAGCCTGCGTCCTTGCTGCAATGCATGCAGCCCCTCAAGAGGTTTACATTAGCCTCCGTTCTCGACGACTTCACTCCATGTCTCCTTCCAAAGAAAAGGGAAACAAAACGCTGCTTTCCTTAGTTCCGGATATCAGTGACGATATCTTCTCTTGACCTGTCATTTACTATCCTTGTTTTTTCAATATTGTTGAACTATAGTCTGCCTTACTGTATTTCTTTTTGATGCCCACCAAGTCCTCACCAAAGTGATTTTTTTTATTATTA
>LOJH01023025.1:9685-27057 GCA_001685095.1 Ellobius talpinus | reverse complement strand
TTTTATTAAAATACATGATTGACAGAATACAGATAATTCTCCCGCACCAGTGTGGTAACCAACTTTCTAGAATGAGCCCTGCCTATGTCAGAGAGAGCAGGTAACAATAGATCCCATTGGGGTAGCTTGTCCACAGAGTGCCTAACCAGGAACACAGTCAACAGAAACAGGTGGCAGTGCCCAAAACAAGGGCTTTTGGGGCTCTGAAATGCCTCCTTCATGGGTTCCTTGAACACATACTAAAGAAGCTCAAGACTTCTCCCCGAATACCCTTGAACCACTGCTTGCCTCCTGCATGAGCTCTGCCCTCCGGTTCCTGCTGGGAGGAGGGCATTTGATGATAGAGGGTACTGCTGAGGGACAAGCAGTCAAGGGTGGCCGCTGGAAACATTCCCGCAGTGGGAAGTGAGCACATGCTATAAATTCGTCAGACTTTGGGTTTCCTGATGGAGTTAGAAGTGCCAGGAACTGTATGGTAAGGGTAGAATGTGAGGTAATGGCAGTCAGGCCTCCCTTCGAAATGGGCGATGACCACAGGAGGCTCTCAGCTACTCTGTACAGTGAACGTCTCGGCCCTGGGGCTCCTGAAAGGCCACTCGTCTGCATGCTATTGCAGTATTGGCTGTGCTCTCAGCCTGTACTTTCCTCCGTCCTAAGGACAGACCCGTTCTGATAACAGAACAGGTCATTTTACCCTGCAGTGCCGCACTGGTGGGGTTCTGGTAGAAGCAGCTTCCCAAAAAGAGAGCTTTGCATCCTAACAAGTACATGCTTGAGTACCTGAAATCGGATGCTGCTAAAACCCTCCCCAAGCACCTTGAGGGGGCAGCCAACATGCTTGGATAGTGGATCCAGGAATTCTTGGAGCCAACATTGTGGAAACAGGCAAGAGACTTTCAGAGGCCCCCACAGCCTGGGCGTCCTGCCTGGGGAAGTAGCCAGGCCTCTCAGGGCAATGTCTGTCCTGGCTCAGAGGCTAGCACAGTTAGTTCGTGGCCCTTCTCCTGAATGCATCTTATCTAACCAGGGTTTTGCTCTGATTTGCTTCCCCTAGAAAGGGTTTGACACCACAGTTAGGATGCTGGGTATTTTCTCTGCTACCCTGAGAAGGGGCTACATTGCCCTGTGTCACTATGGGGAACTTAGGCCAGCAGGTTTGTGACCTGGCCACTGCACAGACAGATTCTTAAGTCTCACTGTGCTTAGATTTCACTGGAAGTGGTTGTGGGTATGTCCTGTCCCTGTTTGCAGGCTCCTTATCCTAAGAAACCTAAGGTTGTCCTGGAAGTGTGGGGACACCTTTTGATTTAAGGCTTCCCCAGTGAAGATTTTTGTCCTAGATCTCTGGCATCTTCCTCGCCTTTACTGGTCCCCATTATCACAGGGCACACACCCACTGTCCCCTCTCTTCTGGCATTGTGGGAGAAACCGAGCCAAATGCAGTTCCCGTCTGGAGGGTGTTTTGCCTCAGCAAAGAAAAGCCCTCTTCATTCCTGGCAGAACTGGGCTTATATAGAGCTTCTGGAATTGGTTCCGCTGAAGAAAACGGCTCAGATGCCTCCTTGCATTCAGCTTGTTAGGAACTTCAAGGCCAAAAGATTTAGCAGGATTTAAAGAGTTGGCTCTCAAGCTGTCTCATTTTGAGCACACTAATGGTGCCTGTCTTTTGATGGTGAGGTGGGTTCAAAGTCTCCCTCTCCGGCCCTTTGTAGAGCTTTGGTGAGTATTGCAGATTCTTCAGACTCAGAGACTACCCAAGGCCCAGGGAAGAACCAGACCAGCTAGCCTGCCCCGTGGCTTACCTCCAGAGGAGTGAGGTTCAGAGATGTCAAGGGTGTTTACTGAGGCCACACAATGAGCTGGAATGGAAACAACCTCGTGTCTCCTGTTTAGTTACAATTGTGGCCCGTATCCCATTCTATCCACTCAATAAACAGTCTGTTCTCCCACTCAAAGCCAAGCTCTAAGGCAGATGTTTGGGGGTGAAGATGGACAATGGACAGTTACTGACACACTACTTTCTGGGGAGCCCTGGGCTGCATCAAGAACATATAATCTTGCCCCCAGGGCTCTATTTCAGAAATAGCTTGAAATAGGTGCCTATGCCAAATGCTTCTGTCAGAGGAAAGGCTGGGAGGCAGCCTCAGAGTCAGGGAGTGGAGAGGGAGGTATATCTATCTCTGCTGCCCTTCTCCATTTTCTTGGGTGGTATCCTCCTGGGATACATTGGGGTAACCGGTCCTGTGGAGAAGGAGGATCTGTTGCCTCTTGGCTTCCAGGCCATGGGCAGGTCTGCTTTGAAGTCACCCTGATCTAGAGCAGAGAGAACACTCTCCATCTGACACAGGCCTTCCTTGCCTGACGCCATGCGCCTTGCCTAGGTGTAAGACTTGTAGTGCCAGCCTGGGCCTCAGCCCAGAGAAGCTGGTACACTCTAGATAGCACAGGACAAGAGTTGGTGTTTCAGAGCCAGAAGAAACATGGGAATCACAAATAGACTCCCTCCTCTGGGAAGAGGTTGTGTGATAGACATGTACCTGCTGTGGTGTGTCTGCCCACCAGCCATCCTTTCTGGCATGTCATTCTACATTTGAATCCTGGGGTAAATCTGGACCCTTATCCGGGCTTGACCACCAGTATCTTGAACATCTATTTGGACGTGCTTCTCTGTTGCCCTGCAGCAAGATGGGCTAGGCTGTGAATTTCAGAGCCCCTCTCAGCTTCTCTCTTCTTTCTTACAGCTCACTCTGCAGAGCGCCAAGTCCCGAGTGGCCTTCTTTGAAGAACTTTAGCAGTGACCCGGCCACCTCAGGAACTGCCACTTCTGCTGCTCCTGACAGCGACAGGATGGGCCTGACCCCATGGGAACCATCAATAGGGGCCTGGCTTGTTTGGGAACTCTGAGTAGAGGGCCCAGTCCTCTTCGTGTGCAGTTGGTTTTGAACTTTGGCCCTGTAGAGATCTCTCAAGGTGTTTCAGTTCTCCTGGTCTGCATCTTTCTTTTGTTTTTTTCTTTTCTATCTATTTTTAGAAGTAATTGTTGCTGTACATGGATGCCATCCTTCCTACATTCTAGGCACTGTGGTGTGAGTGTCCCAGTGCCTGCTGCTGACTCCAGAACCTGGTTTGGGAAGTGGCTTTAGGATTCCAGTGTGGAGGCTGCCTAAAATCTACCATACTGGTGCTACCCACTGCCCCACTGGTTCTAAGATGTGCCTCCCTCCACAATGAGGACCTGACACAGTGCAGAAGCATGGACAGACTGAGCTTAGAACCAGCAAAGATGGTTCATTAGCCGGGCTCCCCTGAGACCGTGTTGTAGCTGTCTGAGGGCAGGAAGCAGGCTTACGATAGAAGCTGTGATGAAAGGCTGCTGGCTAGCTGAAGGACTGGGAGGCAAGTGGAGCCCATGTGGGGTCATGACTCCCTTCAGGCTCAGTCACTTGCCTGTGGTATACCAGGGGTCTCCTGGTCACTTTCCCATCAGTGACCACGGCCTCCATTACCCCATTCAGTACATGGACCTCCAGAGTTCTGCTTCCCGTCCCATCATACTCTGCCCAGCTCTCTCTGATAACTAGGCCCCATCGCCCTTGTCTTCCCTGAGCCTGACAGAGGTGTCCACTCCCAGTCAGCGGTCTCACGTGTTAACCCTATGGGTTGCTCCATGCTGGGCAGCAGGTGCACACCATGTGGCTCATACACTCCATGGTTATGTCTGCCTTCTTGTAATGGGTGTCACTCCTGTGGCCAGCCGGGACCCTTAGGTCCTCACAGAGCAGGTAATATGCCTCAGTCCAAGAAAAGATGTCTGTTAACTGAAGGCAGCTGAGTCAAGGGACTGGGAGCAAAGGTATGCTCCACAGTACAATTTGGTTTTGAGAAACTGAGGCACTCTACTCTGTTCCCACTGGCTGGCCACCCATCTGGCCACTTTGCCAAAGTTAGGCATCCCTGAGTGTCAACCTAGCCTCCTTGGGACTAGGACTCTAGTCTGGAACCTAAGGCTGAGGGAAAGTCCTCCGGACTTGACATGATGGCATTTGTCAAATTTGCTATGGTTCTGATGTTGAGCTGTCTTTCGGACCTGAAGCCCATCCCTGAATTTCCTCCAGGATTGACTTTCTTCCTCTCTGTGAATTTAATCTTTGACAATGGCAGTGGGGCACAGGACCATGATGCTGGTTTATAAAAATTATGTCAGGCCTTGTTCTTTAATTTACTGTTTGTATCTCAAATTTGGGGAATGCCAAGCTACATAACCATGTGGGAGCCCTGGTATTTGAGCAGTGGCAGGTGTAACCATTGCATGGTGGATGGGGCCCGAAACGCACTCACTCATGAGTATCCGAGCTTCCCTGGAGAGAGTCTGGGGTCCCCAGAGTACCGCCAGCCCCAGTAGAGGACTGAAAACCGTACCCATTTTGAGCCTGCGGCTGAGTTCTTCGTGATAGGCAGTTTTACAGTCAAGGAAGGACATCTCTGAAGTCCAAGGGAAGTGGCCAGCCCTGGCTGTTTCATTTCTAGCTTCAATGGCTCTCATGCAGAGGTACCGTGATACCGAAATAGTCACTGCTCAGTGCAGGACACTGAGGCCATACATACCTCAGCCACAGCAGCACTCTGATCCGAGGTCACTGCTGAGTTCTTGTGTACTTGCCAGGCCTTGCTAAACAACACCCGTGGATGTACATAGCAACTACTTGATTTGCTGTTTTATTATCTTGTAGACAGATTTCTCTTGCTCCCTCACTTTCAAAAAAGTTCAGAAGCTGCCAGCCAACAGCAGTGACTAACTGTCCTTGCCAGCAGGGCCAGAGCCTCAAAGCCCCTGGGGCAAGCCCCTTCATGATGTGGGGCTGGGGTGTACAGCCTCTCCCAGGTGCCTTGAGGCCAAGCCAGCACCCACGGGCTTCCATTCCTCTGTTCTCTTATTAAACAGCTCTTCCTGTGAGGCCCATGTCACTCCTGTGGGCCCAGAACATGAAGCTGTTTTCTGTTTGGGGTGGGGGTGATTGTAATTTAAGTGATTGTTTTAATAAAAATTCTAAGCTGCTAGAGTCTGTCATTAGTGTCTTAACCTTTTTTAGCTTTTTGATTTCTGTATATTGTATCTGAATGTATATATGTGCACCACATGTATGTCTGTTGCCCACAGAGGTCAGAAGACATCACCGAGCACTGAAATTGCGGATGGTTGTATGTTACCATGTGGTTGCTGGGAACTGAACCTGGGTGCCCTGGAGCATCAAATGCTCATAATTGCTGAGCCACATGCTTGCAGGCAGGACACTCATACACAAATACTCTATGGCATACACCTATATAGTTCTCAGGAGGCTGAGGCAGGAGGATTACAAGTTTGAGGCTAGCCTGTCTCCACAATGAACTGAGTCATTGTGCTGTCATTGTACGCAGCAGTTCCATAAGCTCTGTAAGTCATTGTGCTGTCATTGCGCGCAGCAGTTCCGTAAGCTCTGTAAGCTGGTGACTGGCGATCTGTGTGGGTGCGGTGCCATCATGAGACAACGAGATCCCATCATTGAGTGATGCGTGCTTGGATGCATATTTCCCAGGGTCTGGGAATAAATACTATTTTGGAATAAAGTTATAACAGAATTATAAAAGTTCTGGCAATGTTAGCATAACTGATTAAACCACACTTTTTTGAGGGGGTATTTTGTGGTGGTGGTGGTGGTTTGGTTTTGTTTGTTTGGCTTTTCAAGACAGAGTTTCTGGCCTGACTATCCAAGAACTCAATCTGTAGACCAGGCTGACCTTGAACTCAAGAGATCAGCCTGCCTCTGCCTCTGCCTCCTGAGTGCAGGGATTAAAGGTATGCGCCACTATGCCCAGCTTAGGCCACACTGTTTTTGAGACAGGATCTCAGTATGTAACCCTGACTGTCCCCAAACTCACAGAGATCCACCTGCCTCTGCATCCTGAATACTGGGATTAAAGGCATATGCCACTACACCTGGCAAAAGAATTTGAGATAATGTCTCATGTATCCCAAGCTACCCTTAATCTCACTACACAGCTGAAGATGACCTTGAACTCCTGTTCCTCTTGTCTCCCCACCCCACCCCCAGTACTGAGACTACAGTCACGCGACAGTACTCTTAATTTATGTGGTGCTGGGGGGCCCTACTCGGGGCTTCAGGCGTGCTATTTTGTTTTGGATCAATTTAAATACAAGTTTCCTACGTATAGATTGTTAGTCCTTATTAGGAGGGGCCTGAATTCCTCAACAGTCAAAGCAGAGAATTTGTTCTCTATATACTGGTCATGTTAAGCAGTATTTTTATCTGACTTTTTAAAGACCCCAGTAGCCCAAAGTGCTCACACTGTCAGCCTAGCATCTCCATCAAGCGGAGCTGGAACTGACAGTATTGGCAGAGAGTTCCATCATTTTGAAACATGTAGTCCAGACTGTCCCAATCTCCCAGTCCTGCCTTACTCACTCTAGTGCCGAAATGACAGGTGCTCATCTGGTATGGAATGACAGGCTCTGCCTGGCATTATGGTGTGGAACAGATTGCCCAAGTTCTAGTGTTTTCAGTTGTCCTGGCCTATGATGGCAACTCCAGGTAGCTTGGACCTTGGTCCTTCATTGTGGTGTTCACAGCCCAGTGCCATGGTGTCCAGGGCTGTCACTGTGGTCTCCCTGCTAGCCCTTCCTCCTCTGCCTGTGCTTCTTGAGTGGGGAGTGCCTGGCAGCTGCCCTCCAGGGCTGAGTGTCCCAGAAGCCTTCATGGGGAGGAACAGATTAGGAGTCCCGCCTGTAATGAAGAGCTGGGAACCCAAGTCTAGAAGGGCAGAAGGTTCTGAAGGCAGTAAACTGCTGCAACCTTGTCTGGTTCAATCCCTTGCAGTCTGGAGAAGAGAAAGTCACTGTCTTCACCTCTCTGTCTCCCTGCAGACAGCCCAGACATCCTCTCCAGCAAGAGGGCTCTCCCCCCCGCCCCTCCCTGCCTGCCGTGTGGGGCTCCCTGGCAGCCTGTCATTACTGCATTATTGGCAGGATCCCGAGGCTGCAGTTCCAGCCCTGTAGGGAAAAAGCTCCTTTAGCCATCAGCGTGGTGGCAGGGCAGCGCTAGCAAATTATGGGGCCGTTTATCAGCACAGCAAGGTCTCTATCTGGCTCAGAGGGTACCCCCGCTGGTTCCTCTTCTGTTTCCACTGGATGCCCATTTCTCACTGGAGTGGTCACCCCAGAATAGCACCTTGCCTGCTGCTGCCAGGTAGACTTCAGGGCCGCCTGAGAACCCTGAAGTGGAGCCACAGAAACTTCAGCCTTCAGTTATCAGCCCTGCCTAGCCGGGCACAGCCCTTACCCCCAGGGCAGGGTCCTCTGTCACTTCTATAAAAGTGATTGACAGTGATACCTCTAGGGGCCTCCGGCAGATGAAGGATGGAAACAAAAAGCACTCCAGAATCACAAGAGGACTCTTGTGGGTAAAATCACTTGCTGTTAAATTCAATCCCAGGACCCACGAGGTATTGGAAGGGAGAGAGCCGACTCCAACAAGTTGTTTTCTGATCTCTACCCGAGCACAACAGCACATGCATGTCATCCCCCAATAAATATGTGTAATAAAAAATAAGTATTTCAAGACAATAATAAAAAAATTAAATGCCAGACAGTGATGGCACACGCCTTTAATCCCAGCACTCAGGCAGGTAGATCTCTTGAATTCGAGGCCAGCCTGGTCTACAGTGTCAAAAAACAAAAACAAAACAAAAAAAATATTCCAATTTCTCAGAAAAGTGTAGTATGGGCATGGAACAACAGGAACAGCGGGAAGAAACAAGATGTTTTTGTTTTTAGACAGGCTCTTCCTCTATCCCAGGGTGGCCTTGAACTCAAGAACGTCCTCCCACCTCACCTCCCAAGTGCTAAGATGTGTGTACTCCAGGGCTCTGAGGACAAGTCTTGAAGTCTTGTCCTAGCAGAGAGACTCGGGCCCTTTTTGACCTGACCCAGTCAGCCTGGGGTCCCACATGGACATTTACCAGCCATTCCAACCTAGGCAAGTGGTCTCTCCTCTAGTTTGGGTGCTGTCAATGGCACTTTTATAGAGATTAATGATGCCTAGAAGGCCCTAAGCATAGGACCTAGACATGTGGTCACTCCAGGGTGCTGGCTTTCTCTGAATAGTGCCTTCTGGAGGGCCGAGGCAGGAGGAAGCAGAGAAGAGAACTAGGGTGACCCAGACAAAGTCACAGCTCAGAGGCACCAGAGCTACCCACTGCCCCAAGTGGGCCCCATCCCACCCCCTGCACCTGGAGCTTAATGACCTTGCATCTGGCCTATTTGTCCCCAGTGTTTGCCCAGTGCCAGCTGCAAAGCCCATGAGATGATAGATAACCTGGCCTGGGGCTGCCCGGGAAGGATATTACTGTGCCACGTTAATACTCTCTCCACTTGGGTCAATAATTTACTGGAGGCTCAGGACAGGAGGCTCTAGAAGGACCACGATCAGCTCTGCATGTGGAGCTCTTGCCCCCTCTCCAAGGCACCTAGGCTGAGAGAATCACGCAGCAGACACTAAAGAGAGGTGCCAGTGACCTAATTTTCTCTTATCGGGCATGAGGGAGTCCTACAGAGCCTTGCCCATTTCCAATATAAATAATGTAATTTGCCGCCCCACCTCACCCCCATTGAGGAGGAAGGGGCGGCCTTTGATCTAAAGGAATTAAGTCAGTAAACAAAAGCAAGAGCCGACTGTGGAGGTGTATTGTGACAGGTACCTGCTGCGCTGTTTACCCCAAGAGACTAGCGTTAAATTCTAACCAACACTGGGTCAGCCGAGCTTGGCTCTCTCAAGTTTCTCTTTATCCCCAGCTGAGTCCAAGGGACACCCCTCTAGAGTTCCTGACACTCCCCTGTGGGGGCTAAACATCGCGTGGTGCCACCCTACCCTTCCCTCCCTGGAGGTCCTGAGTGCGTGAGTGCTTTTGTGGAGAGTGGTACCCTGAGAAGCCTGCTTGAGAAGCTTGGATGCTCTGGGCTGTGTGGCTTAGGCCAGGCCTGAGGGTCTGCAGGCTGGGAGGAAAGACGGATAGAGAAAGCCCCAGGGAGCTGCTGCAGGCAGGGTGCACATCCCTGCAGCTCACTGCTTTAGTTGTATAGCCTTCAGGATGCCTTGATCCTCTCTGGGCTGTACAAGGTCATGTTTACACAAGAACTCAGGGACCTCCCCCCCAGGTTCAGTTTCACAAGTTGGTTTTCCTGGGCTCTGTCCAAAGAGCGTTTGGGGAAATAAAAGGATGGTGGAGATGGACTAGGCCCAGCCAGCCTGGCCTGTGTTACAAATGCCCACCTCACCCGTTTTCTCTCCTAACCCTACACTCCTCTTGGCACAACTTGGGAAGGAACCTTAGAGGTGCCCGGATTAATGAAGACCCCTAGACAGAAGATTGGCAAGGCCACGCCAGACTTTCCCAGTGCTCTGCCTCTTGAGTCCCAGGTCCTGTCAGTTAGGATGGAGGATGAGGTAGCAAGAGCTGAGTCCTCAGCCTGGCCTGCTGTGACAGTTGTTCTACTTTGAAATCCACGGGGAACCACGCCCAATCCGTCTGTCCCTCCCTCCCTCCTCCCAGCCTTCAGCTCCCAGGCTGAGATCCCCAGTTCCCTAGGCTGAATCTATTAAGTCCTTCATATTACCCAGCGACGGGGGAAACAACCCTCTTTCATCTTAAGCGAGTGAATTTGCATTAACACCTGGAGAGTTCTGTTTGCCTTGAGAAAGCCCATTGCTATTCTGGGCTGCACACACCAGCGCGGAGTTAGTTGCAGCATCCTATTCTTTTATTAATACGGCTTTTCTCTCCTCCCTCTTCTCTTCCCAAGGAAGGGCAAGAATGGCAGGGGATTCCAGGGCTCCCTCTCCACGTGGGGATGCCAAGAACGCGGGGCAGGGAGCAGCTCCCAGTGAAACTGTTTTTCTAGGGAAGACAGCCACACCTGCCCTCTCTGAGATCCTGGTGCAGCTTTACCAGCCGCATTCCTCAGGCCCTGCTGTGGCCAGTTCACACGGAGTTAGGGGCCCAGCATCTCATGGAGCAAATTGAGAAGGGAAAGGAAGAGAGTTTGGGTGGGGGATGCCAGGAGTTAGGAACTGCCTACCATTAACTCAGGGAAGGTGCTCACTGGCTGAACCCCCCCTGCAGTGAGGTCTCCGTGTAGAAACCACAGCTTTCTTGGGGAACCTGGCTGGCTTCTGCACATCAGCCCCGAGGCCGCTCCTTCTGTCTCCTCTGGGAGGAACCCAGGCCTGTGCATAGGAAATGTTGGGGTCTGGGAAAGGTATGAGTTGCGCTGAACTTGGCAGGTTTTAGACCTGGAGACTGGGTTTCAGAAAGAAGAGAAAAAGGGGGTGTGGTGGGAAGTGAATGCCTCCCCTCTGCTGTTGTCTGAGCTGGGCTGTCTTGTGCCTCCAAATCTTCAGGGAACCCCATTTGCCCCTGCAGCTTCCCTATCCTGGATAGGCCAATGAGCCATGAAAAAGCAACAACCTGACTTCGAGGGTGAACTCCCACCTCAGAAGGCTGATTTGAGACATTCTGGAGCAGGGATGGGAGGAAGGATAGGGTCCACAAGGACCATGTGAGGATGC
Organism: Ellobius talpinus; assembly: GCA_001685095.1. Lineage (NCBI taxonomy): Eukaryota > Metazoa > Chordata > Mammalia > Rodentia > Cricetidae > Ellobius > Ellobius talpinus. Next base: position 16,435 of record LOJH01023025.1, on the reverse strand, counting down.
TCTGGCCCCTATTGCTGCTTGGCCTCTCGGCTTCACATCCCTTCCAATAAGAGTCGCCTCTGAGCCCACTACAGGATCTTCCTGGGTCACATTAGATGAGGGAGCCTTGGTTCTGAGCCAACTCCTGCTGCAGCAAGAGTGTATTAAGCGAGGCTGGCTGCTGTATGGTTATAGCTTTGTACTATTTGCTTGTCCTGAATCAGTTATTGAAGGCAACAGCTCAAGGCAGGGAGGGCATGGGCTCAGAGAGCTCCGCATGATTCTACTTCCTATTCAGGAGCCCGGGGCAGCTGGGCCCCCCTTTTGGAACCTTCACAAAGAGAATAAAGGGGCAAATGTGGCCAACCAAGAGCCAGCCTGGAGTTGGCCTTGTGGAGGATCAGAATTGGTACTGGCCGTTACAAGCATTCCAGGGTTGGTGACAGAACTATAGCCTGGAAGGTACAACCATCCTGGGATATTGGCAAGGGTGTCCACAGGCCGGGGCCCCTGGCCTCCATCAGCATTCCCAGGGCATCCTCAGGCCCTCTGGCAGTGGGCCTACCCCATCCGCAGCTGGGCCATTGCCAGCCCTGTCTGCTACTCTCCAGTGACATTTACCAGCTGAGAAGTGGCCATCGAGACGTGAAATCAATGTGGCTGGGAGCTAACTCACTTCATTAGAGTCTCTATGCTCCACTGGCTGGACAGCAAAGGCCCTCCTCTGGCTCCCCCAGCTCCTCACAACCCATCCCAACACCAGCCAAGCCTCCTCCCCATTCAAGCACAGCCCCTGTGTTCGTGGGATTGTCTCCTAAACACCTGCTCTTGATCAGGCCTGAGAAATGTAAGAGTAATGACAATAGTAGCCTATGTTGCCCTTGGCACTTTTTTAAATTTTTATTTTTTTGGGAGCATCTCATTGATCCTGGGCTGGCCTCAAACTTACAGTGGACAGGAGAACAACCTCGAACTCTATCTCTTGTCTCTGCCCACAGATTCTTATCATTCATTAGCATTCAGTTTGCTTGCTTGCTTGAGACAGGGTGTCCCTATGTATCCCCAGCTGGCCTGGAACTCAACATGTAGCCCCGGCTGCCTCAGACTCACAGTGGTTGTCTTGCTCCTCCCTCCCAGGTGTTCGGATTATACGTGTGTACTGCGCACACTTAGACTCTGTATTACAATATTTTAATTTATTAATTATTACTATGATTATTATGTGTGTGTGTGACAGAGGGGGCTGCCCATGCCACAGTATACTTTGTGGAGTTGGTTCTGTCTTTCTGTGGGTTCCAGAGATCAAACTCATGTCATCAAGCATCCGTGATCGGCATTTCTACCCTCTGAGTCACCTTGCTGGCCAGCCTCTGCACTAAGACAGGGTCTCGCTAGGTAACCCTGGCTGTCTTGGAACTCACAGAGATCTGCCTGCCTCTGCCTCCCGAGTGCTGGGGTTACAGGTCTGCGCTACTGCGTCAGGCAGCCTTTGTATTCTTCATCAAGCTTTAATCCTTGCGGCAGTCCCAGGAGACCTGGACACTGTACACCACAGCCCAATGGCAGCAGCAGCACCTGCCTAGGTCCTCACCTGAGGCATCATGGGAGGCCCCAGAGGGTCCCGTGTGTTCTGCTCCTTTGTACGATGGGAAGGAATGGACTCAGAGCCCGTGTGACTTCCCCCAGTTGTTTTGAGCCCCATTGCCTCCCATGCCTGGGCTCATCCTGCACTTAGCCTCAGAGGAAAACTGCTCTATCTGCACAGGACAGGAGTCTTGTCCCTGAGTTACCCAGACGTGGCCAACAATCTTCTGGGGACTCAGCAGCATAGGACAAGTCTAGGATGACCTGTACTGTCCAGGGAGCATCAGATCCTGGGGGGATAGTCCCAGACCTGCCGGGCTTCCAGCAGCAGGGGCGCTGAAAAGGAGGGTGGTCTTGGTGCACCCTGGTAGGGAGAAAAGAACACAAGTTGTAAGCCTAAATGCTGTTCTCCCCTCCAGTGGCAGGATCCCCCAAAAGTAATATTATCTCTTTGAGCTTGAGTTTGCCCAGCTGGAAACCAGAACCACCAATGTCTACCGTGGCTGAGTAAATGAAGCAATGCCCACAAAGTACATGCATGATGCCTGGTGTCGAGCAATGCCCATAACTGCCAGGGAGCTTGTGACACCAAAGGGCTAATGTCCCCTAACACTCTTCTGTCAGGCCTGGGCTTGATGATGGGCTGTGGCTCAGACCCCCCTATAACCTCCCCAGTGCTCAGAGCAAGCATGTGATCCAGGCCTGCTTCCTTGTGGAGCCTGCTTGCCTCGCGGAGTCTCCCATGGGAGTGTCTGATACGTATTGGCTGGGTGAGTCCTGGCCGGAAGGATGAAGACCTCAGACTGGAGGGTCATTGTGCAGCACAGGTAAATCAGGGCTCAGAAAGGACTCCTTCCCACAATCAAAAGGCTAAGGAGGGGACAGTGATGTCACAGAAAATGGGCATGAGGACCGGGGAGGCTGCAGTTTGATGTCCCCCAGGCCAGCTGGTCAGCCAGCTGAGCTGTGACCTCTGAGGGCCTGGTCATCACTAACTGACCCTCCCCCAGTCTCATTGGCAGGAAGAGCACCCATCAAAGTCTCCTTCACCCTGGTGGTTCTACCTGGATCCACTGGCCCTGCCACTAGAAGTCACCTCTTCCTCCTCTAGCCTGGGGGCACGAGCTGGCTGAGCACCTTCTATAAGCCAGATGTTGAGCTTTTCTCCATAAAAATGCTCCCCACAGAGAAGTGAACCCCCAGCCCTCAGGAGCTCCCCGGCCCAACAAGTGAGTCTTGGAGGTGGCGTTCAAATGCTCATCGGTCTGACCCTAGCGCCCCTGTTTTGAACTTCTGTCACCGTCTAGGTCTCAGTTTCCCCTTTGTACTATACTACAGAGCTGAAATCTCCTGAAGGACCTACCCTAAGAAGCCTGCTTTGAGGCCATAGACTGTTCACCTCCTCAGAGAGTCCCGAGTACATCATGATGGATGGGGATCCCACAAGGGGCCGGATAGGCACGCCCACATGCCTGCCACCTACTGTGGGTGATGAATCTTCTCCTCTCCCTTCCCCCAGGGGCTCAGCTCCATCTGGTCCGGCACACTGCCAGGCTGATGGATAGGCCGCCCACCAGGCCACCCTCACTGCCGCTGCCACCTGCACTCATGAAGCTGTAAGGGGATCAGGAGGGCAGGTCTGGAGCGGCTCATTCAATCATTCAAGAAACACAGACTTATCCAGGACCTACTGTGTGCTGGAACACAGTGCTAAACCCAATAGAGTTGGACATTAGCCAGGAGACAGGGTAAATGCTTTCTGGGACCTGACAGGAAGCCAGGTAGATGAGCAGCCCTAGAAAGGAGGAAGGAAATGAGAAACGCAAGACAGTGGTGGTGAGATGGAGCAGGGGTCAGGAGAGGAGATGCCAGACTGGAATCACCGTGGTTGTGCCACAAGCTGGGTACCAGTCCCAGTCTAGCGATTAAGCAGGCTTGGAGATGGAGGACTCGCCCAAGGTCACACAGAGCAACATGCAGAGTTGGGCTGGATGTGAAAGCTCTTGTCCCCTCCATCCCCTAAGCTCCAGCCTCATCCACCTCAGCCTGGACAGACTTGGGTGTCAGGCCTGCCCCCAACAGGCCAGCACCTTCTCACTTGTAGAGGCAGCTGTCCCCCTCTCTTGCTACCTCTGACAGGAGACAGGCAAGAAATATCACATCATTAAAATGACAAATCCTTTCACTAACTGGACCAGAAGGCTTGCCGCCCAGCCTCACATCCCTTTAGAGCCCTCATCCCCCGCCTCAGGCTGCTCTCTTCTCCCAGATGTCAGTCCAGCAGGAGAGCCGTGCACGGTGCAGCTCAGGACCACGGCCTTGTCCCTAAGATAACCTTCAGTCCCCAGCCCTAACTCATGGAAGGATGTGGTATTTAAAACCTCATCAGTCCTGTCCATCAAGAGCCTGGGAGGGGTTGGGACTCCATTCCACACATGAGGAGACTGGGAACCGAGCGAGGTGTCCCCTCTCCAAAGGTGGTCTCAGGCAGGGGACTCAAGCAACCCTACCCAACTCTAATGCCAAAGCCTTCCTGCAAGGCCTGTCTGACTACCTTGGTGCCTGGATGAATGCATGTGCACTGCATGTCTGCCTAGGACCCATGGAGGCCAGAAGAGGGTGTCAGATCCCCTGGAGTTAGAGATGGCTGTGAGCCACTGTGTGGGTTCTGGGCATTGAACCTGGGTCCTCTGGAAAAGCAGCCAGTGCTCTTTAGTGAAGAGCTGTTTCCGCAGCCCTCGTGGGAGGGACGCTTTCTAGCCTGACTGCCACTTTGTGCAGAGAACAGAGCGGGGCTCACTTGCCTAGACTCCTACTCAGGATCCCAGCAGTCTGAGCCAGGCCTCTGTCCTCAGTTTCCCCATCTGACAGTGGGGGCTGGCCTTCTTCATCTTGCCTGGGGGCTGTTTGTTGAGTGTGTATTCACACATATACATGTGCAACAAACATGCCCCATCCAGATGGAAATGGTGTGTGCTCATTCGCACTGGTACACATATCCACACGTCTGCCCTTGGTCTGCCAACGCGTGGCTTCTTAGGATCCAGATGTAAGACCATTCATGCAGACACCTCCACCACATATCCAATGACTGCGTGTTTGTGTGCAATCCAAGCCACCAAGCTGTGTCTGTACCACCTAGATCTGTCTTGGTACACCTGTGTCACACGTCCACAGTCACTGGAGGCCCCAGAGTGTCCAGAACCCTTGAGCAGATGGCAGGAGACACTGCCTGGCCCCACAAGTAGCCTGGGTCCCCAGAATGACCCCCCTCTTCATCCCTCACCAGGCCCTGCCTGCAAGGACACAGCGTCCGCCTGATGTCCTGGTCTCCTTGGATGCAGACAGAGCACACAGAGGCGTCTGGCGCATCCCAACTCGGTCACAGCAGCAGCACTGGCCCCCAGCCCCCTTCCCTGTACCCAGTGCTGCCCTGATTGTCCCTTATCCCTGCTGGGCATCAAAGGCAACTGGCACTTAGCACTCGGGGACCTCAGTGGGGAGAGGGCTCCTTTCAAATCCCACCATGCGGAGTCTCCTCAGTTCGGCCCTGACCTTGCCAAGTCCTCCTCCTAAGTGTCCCATTTGAAAGATGGGGGGAGGGCATTAGGGGCTAGCTGGCCCTGATTCTCCATAAGCCAAGGGAGGGGATTCACATTCAGAGGTGCGAAGAGGGAGAAACAGGGTTTTAGGGACCAGGACTTGGAGTATTGGATTGCAGCAGGCCTAAGTCTGGGGGCTGTCTCTCAGTGGTTCCTTGTTGGCCATCTTATAGAGGAGGAAATTGAGGTCAAGAACCCCCCTGCAACTCTCGCTCCCTGCACTGCCCCACATTAAAGACTAGTACATGGGCATTACGCCCAAGACAGTCCCTGCCTCCCATCTTGCCCTGGGTCAGGGAGGTGACGTTCCCGGAATGGTTTTTCCAGAGCCAGGCATCTGCCTCCTACTGCTCACAGCACCTGGCTCTGAGCCTGCTCCCCGGCCCTGCCCATTCATCTGCTGTCACTTCCTGGCAGGACAGTGGGTCGTACATCACCTGGCCGTGCTGAGGCAGCCAGTCCAGGCAGGTGGGCAGCGTGTTGCTGGGTTCAGCGCTACTTACCTATGTTCAGGGGGGTATTCAGCCACTATGGTCCCTCCCTGCAACCTAGGGTCTAGTGTTTGCCAAGGAGAGGCCATCTTGAGGCCCCAAGGCCTAATCTGGATGCAGCTGTTTATGGGGGGAAGTAAAATAGTTGAATTGGGGGAGTGGGAGGAGGGGTGGTGGCGCACACCTTTAATCCCAGCACTTGGGAGGCAGAGGCAGGTGGATCTCTGTGACTTCCAGGCTAGTCAGGTCTACAGAGTGAGTTCAGGACAGTCAGAGCTGTTATATGGAGAAACCTTGTCTTGGAAAACAAAACAAAACAAAAAGTCAGGTGGAGGCCACAGGGTGACTTGGCTGAAGGTGGCAGCTGCCCTTTTTGGCAGTATGGGATTTTTCTCTCCCAATCCCTTCCTCCTGAGTAATTTAATGATACAGGATGCTGGGGCACCATCTCCTGCTGTGGTGCTGTTGGGGGTTGAGGAGTGGGAGCTGGCTCAGCAAGGAGTGGACTTTAGGCAGGGGTATCCTAATCACCCCTATCCCTTGTCAGACTCTGGTCCCTGCTTAGCCCCCAAGTCCCCACAACGCAACTTCACCTCCAGGGACACTTCTGTAAGCAACCTCAAGTCCTTCATTTTATTCAACAATCATTACAGCAATGAACAGAATCCAGACCAGAAAGGAAGGTACACGTCTGCCGTGGGGCACACTGGTAAATGGGTTCTTACAGGACGAGGACAAGCGTCACTTGTCTGTCCTGCTGCTTGGTTAGTTTAAAGTGAAGGTGGCCAGAGAAGGACCCTCTGAAAGGTGACTTTGGGGTGAGGCCTGGAGAGATGGCTCAGCGTGAAGATCTCTTCCTGCTCTTCCAGAGGACCCAAGTCTGGTCCCCAGTACCCACAGCCACCTGTAACTCTAGCTCCATGAAATCTGACACCCTCCCCTGGCCTCTGTAGGTGCTTGTACACAGGTACACATGCCACAACACATACAGAAATACACATTTTTTTTACATTTTTAAAATATCTATCTATCTATTATGTATACAACATTCTGTCTGTGTGTATGTCTGCAGGCCAGAAAAGGGCACCAGACCT
>LOJH01023024.1:704-20371 GCA_001685095.1 Ellobius talpinus | reverse complement strand
GAGGAGGAGGAGGAGGAAGAAGAAGAACAAGAACAAGAACAAGAAGAACAAGAACAAGAAGAAGGACAGAAAGAAAGAAAAGAGGTATTCTTGAGGAAATAGCTGATGAAGAAAAAAATCTTGTGCAAGAGAAGTGTGAAATGCTTTGTCACAGGAGACAGCCAGGAAAAAGCTGGATGGCGGCTGAATCATGCTGTAAGGACTCAGAAGATGATAACCTGATTTCCTCAATGCCTGGGGGTGTCCGATTTAAACTTTGACTAAGGGGAATTGTGGCAGTGGATTGAGACCTCCAGAATACCTTACACCCATGAGCTCACTGTGGTTAAAGGAAAGTGTGTGATCACCTGTGGGACACTTGAACGGGGCCTCGTTTGTTACCACGAGACAAAGTAAGTGAGGGAGAGAATGGGGCACTTCCTACACAGACGTTACCACCAGGTACCTAAACAGGATGAAGGGAGGAATCTTTTGTTAAATATTTTCATTCTTATGTTTAATTATGTTATGTGCACATGAGTGCAGGTGCCAGAGGAGGGTATTGGATCCCCTGGAGCTGGAGTTACATACAGATAGTTGTAAATCACTCAGTGTGCATGCTGGGAACTGCACTCTGTCCAGAGGGTGCATGCTCCTAGCCACTGAGCCAGCTCCCAGTCCCAAGAGCTCCATCTCTTAATAGGAGCATGGTACTCACCAAAAGAATGATCAGATATTGTAACACCAATGACTCACAGATCTTGGCATCAGTCAGTTCCTGCCACTATCACCAAAAGAGACCCAGACATTATGAACCCTCCAGTGGAAAATTAGCATGGACCCTCCAACAATAAGAAGTGTGGCAGCTAATGCTTGTAATCCCAGCACTGAGGAAACTGAGGTAAAGAAATCATGTGTCCCAGGAAAACCTGGGCTACACAGAAAGATTTTACCTCGTAAGCATGTGAGATGACTCGGTAGGTTAAGACACTTGTCACCAAGCCTGGTGACCTGAGTTCAGTCCCCAGGATCCAATGGAAGGAGGGAGCCAACTTCCATAAGTTGTCCTCTGCCTCCATGCATGTACTGTGTGACACACCTTCCCCCACGTATGCACAAATTAATAAAATAAAATGTAATACATTTTTAAGGATTCTGTCTTCCAAAAAAAAATGTAAAACGATTTTGTGCCCAGTGTCCTGCCAGAGGCGCTGGAGGGAACTAGAGTCATGGCGAGGACTCGCAGGGAACAGTGGGTAGATATGCAGAAGAGCTCTTGAGAGATGCATCTAGAAGTCCCAGGCAGGCTAGTGGCCCTAGCTCCCTGCAAAAGGGAAAAAATAAAATAGAAAGGAAACTTGTAGATTAAAGACTCATTTCTATCTAGGCAAGCGTTAACTGTATGTCCTTGCTTGCTTTGGTGATAAAAACAATTTAAAAAAAATTTCAATTCTACTTTCTGCTCCCTTCCTGAGACAAATGGGCCTCACTGGTTCCTTCTTATGCAACTGTGACCCAGCACCTGAGAGGACAGGGGGAAGGAGTGAAGATCTCTCTTGTCACACATATGCAAAGGGTTTGGTCCTGGCCTCTTGGTCTTATGCACTTGGGCAGAGCATGGTGGTGGTAGGAACATGTGGAGGAGGCTGTTTACCTCATGGCCGGCAAGAAGCAGAACAGAGCAGCAACAGGACGGGGCTGGGGTGAGACCCAGTAGCCACATACACAGCCCCATGACACACCTTCTCTAACCAGTGCCACTACCTTCAATAGTCTATTTGGAAAGTTTAGAAATGTTCCTTATTTTTTTACTGAGGCAGGATCTCAACCTCACAATGACCACACTCATGCAGGCTAGGCTGAAACCACAGCAGGCTGGCCCCAAACTCTTCAGCAACAGTTCTGCCCCAGCCTCCTGAGTCATTAGAGTTACAGATTTGCATCACCACACCTGGCCTTATTTTTCTTTTTAATCCTGTGTCTATGTGGGTACCTGTGTGTGAGTGCTGATGCCTACAGAGGCCAGAAGATGGCACTGGATCCCCGGAGCTGGAGTTTCAGGCAGCTCTAAGCTGCCTGCCGTGGGTGCTAGGAGCTGTCCTCGGGTCCTCTGCGGTATCAGTATGCACTGTTGAGCCATCTTTCCAGCCTATTCAACTTTTGACTCGATCAGTACATTAAACCAGGAGGTAGGCCAGAGTCCCCATGATCCAATTGTCTCTTGAACCCCCACCCCAACACACTAGGGTGTTCCTAACCTCCTAGACATCTCTCAAGCTAATCAAATTGACAATCAAGATTAATCTAGAAGTATGTTCAAGCTTCATACTGGTCTTGGAGAGTTCAGATGCAGGTGGTTTACGGGGTCATCTAGACTCCCTGGTCTGCTGTAGGCAATTGAGCTGAGGTCAAGAGCTCTTTTCCTCTCTTAGGAAATTCCTGCCTGTCCCTGTGCTAGGATGGGGATGCCATAGCAGTGTGAGCCTCTCACCGAGGTTCAAGAACCCACTGTGTGCAAGGCTCTGTACATGAACTTCCTCCTGCAGCCCAACAAAAGGCAGAGATCAAGGCCTCACCTCTCTCTTCCCAAGTCCTGTGATGTGTAGAATTGTTATCTGGGTCCTGCTCCCAGTCAGATACTTCAGAGCACTCTGGGTCCCAATGGATGTCATTTTTTTCTGCATCTGTTGGTGTTCAACCACTGATCAAACACCATGACCAAGGCAACTTACAGAAGGGTTTACTTGGCTTCTGAGACCAGAGGGTTCCAGTCCATTGTGGCAGCCAGTGCACAAGCTGAGGGTTTACACTGTAAACTCTAAGTAGGAAGCGAGAGAAAGAGAGAGAGAAAGAGAGACTTGGGAATGGCATGTAGCTTTTGAAACCTCACAGCCCACCCTCAGTGACATCCTACCTCCAGCTAGACAACACTTATTAAATTTATTCAAACAGTACCACAAACTGGGGTAAACCCGACTCTGGTCCAAGTCAGTCTACCTGAACCAAGTTTCTGCTATCCTTCAAGAACTCTGGCTGATCGCCCCAGCCAGCTGACCCAGGGCCAGTCTCTGCTTTAGTCCTACTGGCCCCTCAACTCCCACTCCAGGCTCTGGGGGGCCCAGCCCTTGCAATTCCCCAGTTCAAAGCTCCCATTGTGACCCTCAAACACACCCTTGCAGACATCCTCCTGCCTTGGAAATATGCCTCTATCTTCTTCCTCCTGACCATGTAGCTTCATATTTCTGGCGACTCTACCAAAGTCTTGGGCGAGGCCAAAATCTTCCCACGAAGCAGATGAGAACTAAAGAAGCGTCTGCCACTGTGTAATAAAAATCATTTGCCATGTGCTTTGTGAGGTCAGTGCCAGGTGTCGACTGTGAACCGAGCACTTACTCTAAGCGTGTGAGGGACAAGGGACAGCTCTTAGCTTTGAGCCACGGGGAAGTTATCAGTAGAATTGGGAGCTGAGAATCCCAGTGGGGATACAAGTGCAGAGCCAGTTGCTATGACCCGTAGTCTGCTGGGTAAGTGGCTGGACTCTCAAGGCCTGTGATCTGGGTCTGGACCCTTGTTCTGCTTCTGACCAGGCTCATAGACAGGGAGAGTGACTTAACATCTCCTGCCTCAGTTCCCTCATTTACAGAATGGATCTTACATTAGGGGGCTTCCCTCTGCACCCCGTTGAACTACACTGGTTAACATTTAGGATTTAGAAAAGGTTTCATAGCAGGTGGTCCATGGCCCACAGCCTGTGCCCAGCACATGTTGGCTTTCATAGTGACAAGGGTTGCCACTGTTACTGGTAAGGAAGAGGGACAGGGAGAAGTATTGTCCACCAAGCAGCACTGTGGAGCTAACCTCCGGCTGTGTGCTGGATGGCATTCACAGTACAGTGCGCACTGACCCAACCTGCTGTTCCCCGGGGCATTACAAAGAGCTTGCTGAGAGTGGGGTCTGAATGCCAGCAACACAGAAGGCTGTCGACAGAGTCGTGGAAGAGGACTCGGTGATATTTACAAAGCCCATTACGTGCAGAAGTGTTTAAGGGCTGGAGTTCCACTAAACTGCCTGCCAATTTTCATCCTGCTGGGTTTGTGCTGAGCCCTCCCCTTCTAACCTCCGCTCCCTCCCTTCCCAAGCCCTGGACAGACTGCCAAGGTCTTAATGACTCTGGAGAGCTATTATGAGCTACGAGGTGAAGAAGAGGATTTTCTTTACAAAGTGGTGTATGTGCTTTTCAACACTGATGGTGACAGCGGCAAGAATCATCTCGGTCACCGTGTGCGTTAAACTTCTCCAAGCATGGACTTACATGGTGGAGGCAAACAGCCTCCCAGGACCACTCTGCCCCACGGAGAAATCCTGAGCGTTTTCAAAAACACAGGCTGAGTACAGAGCAGAGCCATTGCCCAGGGCCCATCAACTTCTGTCTGGGAGGTGTGGGATTCAGACACTGTCTTCCCTCCTTCTGTGACAGCTCAGAAAAAGAGACACGAGAGGGTGACCAGCCCAGAAGGCATGCACCCTGCCTCTCCTATTGCATCATATGGACAGACAGGGCCAATAAAGCCAGGCATTAGCGGAGCCAATCCTGGCCCTCAATGCTATTGGTGCAGCCATAGGGTTATGGTCTTCTAGAAAAGTGATTGGGGTTACAGTTTGACAGTGCTTTAGGATTCACCTGGCCCCTTGCCCTGTCATCTCCCTCTCCCCTGTGTGGAAGTCCCCAGGGCTATCATCACAAAGCCACACTCAGCTCCAGAGGCTGGCTTGTCTTGTCTTGAGGCAGATACTTTAGTGGGGCCCCTCACCAGTTTCCCAATCACGGTCACTGGGATATCGACTCAGGCAGTTATAAAGCTATGTGGATGGTGTGAGCCAAGCCAGGGATGAAGGAAAAAAGACGTTAGCTGCTGGGGTGGCTGGCGAGAGGCACAGCGCATGCCTGCTAGAGGGCCTCAGCAGAGACTCTTCTGTTCTCTTTTGCATTTCTTGGGTTTTATACAATAAGCTTGCAAACACACACACACACACACNNNACACACACACACACACACACACACACACACACACCCCAAAACAAAACAAAACAACCCACCTGATCTTAAGAAGGAAATTCTGAGGCTGCACCAACCTCCTATTGCAGTAAGAAGACTTGGGTCTCAGCACAGCATAAGCTGCCCATATCAAGATGGAGACATATGATGAGCGTGGTGGTGCACACCTTTAATCCCAGCACTCGGGAGGCAGAGGCAGGCAGATCTCTGAGTTGGAGGCCAGCCTGGTCTACAGAGTGAGTTCCAGGCCAGCCAGGGCTACATGGGGGACATAACAGAACCTAGGATTTTTATCTCTCTCTTTTTAAAATTTATTTATTTAGTGATAATTTCCGGAAGTTGGCTCTCTCTTTCCACCATGTGGGTCCCAGGAATCAAATGCTTGGCTGCAAGCACCAAACCCCAAGCATTTTATTAAAAAGTGCAGGGGTGGGGCCTCAGGGGAAGGGGGAAGAGGAGAGGGAAGAGTCTGGTCAGTAAAGTGCTTGCCTTACAAACATGAGTCCTATCCTAGGAATCTGTGTTTAAAAAAAGAAAAAAACAAGAGTCAGGTATAGTGACTTTTTATGCCAGTGCTGGGAAGTGGAGTCGGAGACATCCCTGGGGCTCTGTGGCCAGGCAGCCTCACCTACGTGGTGAGTTCCACATCAGCCAGACCCTGTCCTCTGTGGGCAAAAGAAGACGTGAGGGTGTTCTCTGACCTCCACATGAACTTGCACACACGCACATGGACCCTCCCACATACTTGCACCCCACGCACAAACATGCACACACGCAAATGTGTGGGAGAAAGGACACAGATGAGAACCAGAGAGTCCTTGGGTTCCTGTCCCACTAGCAGGAGCTGAAGCCACTTGCTGATGCTTAACCTCATAAATCCTTACCTGCATGCAAGTGCTGGCCCAGCCTCCAGCAACCCACACCTTCCGTTTCCCTGCCCAGGTCCCTTCTCTTCCATCAGCCACTGCCACTTGTCTTGTCTCCCGCTCTGTCCAATTCTCTGTTCGGATGCCCTTATTCCTCCCAGGTCTAGCTGGGCTCAGGAGCAGCTAAGCTAGAGCAGGCACAAAAAGCCTGAAGGGGGTGGTGCTAAAGAGTATAGGATATGGGGGTGGCTACTTTTGTGGGTACCTAGGGAGAGCCCATCTGAGGATGAAGCCCGCAGGTGAAAATTGAGCAGAGATGAAGAGGAGGCTATCCCGGGGCTGTCACCAGAGCCTGAGCTCTATGTCTATCCTGGCTGACTCTTTGCAAGCCTTTCAGACCTCCTTTCTGCCTGAAGGAGTGTGGGGAACACGGGGAGCCATAAACAGAGGCTTATGACTTGTAATCCCAGGGTACACATGGGACTGAATATTTAAGTCAACACGTTAAAGTCTGGATTTCATCTAAAACAGTTCCCATGGGAACAGTACAGACAATCTGGTGACAGGCAGCCTGTGCCCTTCACAGTTCAGTCAGGGACCTGCAAGGAAACGGTCCCCCTAACTTCCCATTTCTCTCCCCATTGACACCTGTGACAGTCTGCTGGCATTCAGCTTGAGGTCTCAGTCCATCTTCTGGGGCTCTCACCTCACTGGGTAGTTTGTAGAGAGGCTTGCAAGCCTGTGCTAAGATGAAGACATGGGAGCATCTTCTGCTTTAGAGGCTGTGCTCTGGACACAAGAGTTATATCCATGCAGTCACAAGAGCTATGCTCTCCTAAACAATCCCCTCTTTGTTGAACTACACCTCCCAATACCATTGCATTGCGACTCAAGCTTCCAGTACATGAATCTGGGGGCACATCCACACCATAGCAACACACACACACCATAGCAACATATACCATAACACTCTCCCACATATATTCATTCATACACACACACATTCACAGACATATACATGTGCCTACACACATACACACATATATATGCACACACATATACACAGAGACACAAATATACACAGATGCATATATACACACATGCACATATTCACAGACACACACATGCACATGCCTACACACATATACACAGGGACCCAAACATATGCAGACACATGTATACCCACACAGACATATGCATATGTACACACAGACACATGCACACACAAATATACACACATGAGCATGCATACATATACATATAAGACACATATACACATATACACAAATACACACACCCTTATTAGTTTTACCTGAAGGCCTCTTATGAATCCGAACTATGAATTTTATCAAAAAAAATTTTTTTCAGACAGGGTTTCTCTGTGCAGCCCCAACTGTCTTGAAACTCTCTCTGTAGACCAAGCTAGCCTCAAACTCAGAGATCCGCCTTCCTCTGTCTCCCGAGTGTTAGGATTAAAGGTGTGTGCCGCCACCACCTGGCATGGATTTTAACAAATGTTTAAATCTTTTTTTCTCCATAAGGATCTCGAAAGTTCAATGACTGGGTCGTTCAGCAGCTAAGTTTTCCTGCCACTTCTGCTCTATAATTCCTTATGTCCTGCTACAGAGTCGGCTGCCCTGAAAAAGGCACAGCCTTGTGGAGAATCTCTGAGGGTGCAAGCTGAGGAGGCTGACAGCAGTCAGTCTCCCTGCAGCCTCTTTATTAGTCTCTCATGGAGACTGTCACTATGAACTGTTAAAATGTAGCCACTGGCATGGCATGAAGTCCACAGATCTCAGAACCATGGGGGGCTGGCCAGCCATGAACCACAGACAGTGCCTCCAAGCTTTAATGGCATGGTCCCCTTCTGCCTCAGTACCCTCAGGCAGGTGTTGGGATGGTATGTCTTGGAGGGAAGAGAACAATGAGGCCTTGGCCCCTTTTTCCTCAAAGGCCATCAGGCACTCCCCTGACAAACCCCTTCCTCACGGCTTTACCCCTACCAGCCCCAGGGAACTGAACTGGCAACACACCTTGCTTTCTTCAGAAGTGATTAGAGCAAACCTACTCTCTGGGGGAAGGTGATGAGGAGGGGAGAAGACAGATTAAGTATCTCAGGCTCGTCCCTGAAGATGTAATTAGTCTATCTTGGCAATCGCTCATTTTTAACTCTGTCATAATTTTCGTCAGCAGGTTAAGCTGCTGAGAGAGAAGTAACAGCTATTAATTAGTATGCAGATTCATCAAGCAATAAGGAACAGGAAGGAATTGGTTTGGGAGTTAAAGGTATAGATGATTCCAAGCTGCCTCCCACCCCTGGGTGACGGGTCTGGTGGCTGGACTTGAAGGAGGGTCAGTCTGCCGTCCTCTCAGGCCCAGTGACAGCAAGACACAGTGGTCACAGGATAGTGAAGGGTCAGCCTCCTGAGTTACAGTATTGCCAGCTTGGCCCCAAGTCTTGAGATCTGTTATTCAGGGGGACACCCTGTCCTATCCAGGTCCTGTTCCCTTATATCATTGTTAAATGCATACTGATATTTAACTTGTTATTTAAATTTTTCTTTATAAATGTATTATATTTGGAGAGAGAGAGAGAGAGCAGACGTGGCCACAAGCACTTTCATCCACTAAGCGATCTTTCCAGACCTAAACAATATTTTTGGTGAGAATATAAACTTCAGGGTAAAATCCACAGCCGCCCCAACCCAATCCAAAGTCGATTTTTTTTCTTTTTTCTTTCTTTCTTTTTTTTTTTTTNTTTGAGAGGGGGTTTCTTTGTGTAGCCCCGGTTGTCCTAGAACTCCCTCTGTAGACCAGGCTGGCTCTGGCCACCTCTGCCTCCCAAGTGCTGGGATTAAAGACATTCCCCACCACTGCCAGGCTCTGAACTCTTATTCCAATGCTTACTGAAGCGTCTTTCGAACTTTGAGTGACACACACTTCATGGCCAGCGACTGGGAAACTGTGTGTGGTAAGTTCCAGAGCAGAAGGAGGCTGTGGGGTAAAGAAGAACCAGAGGATGGAGAGCAAGCTTCGGGTCACCTGGAGATGCTTTGTTTTTAAATAAGGTGAAGAATGATGTAACAAGACACTTAATGTTGATCTCTGAAAACATGTACACACATGCATTTAACACACACATGCACATATGCACACACAAGTGGGCAAAAACTGTGTGGCTACACATAGAAATGCAGAAACTATACTAGAAGCTTCCAAGGTCTGGAAAAAGAGGGGCCATGGACTATTGTCTAATGGGTAATGATTTCTGCTAGAAATCACCAGTTCTGGCAAAGGATAGTGGTGAGGGCAGCATTGCCACCATGAATGTATTTAATGGCCCTGAATTGTACACTTAACCTTGAGTGCTTAAACATGGCATCAGGACAGGCCTGTCAGCTCATTCCACAAGACCAGTGGTCACTCTGAAACAAAAACCAGACGAAGGCAACACAAGAAAACAACCCCTCTGCGTCTCTTCTGAATGCCGTGCTGCAGACCTCAGCAAAATGCTAGCAGACTGTCCAGAAACCCATAGGGAGGCATTCGCACCGTGACCAAGTGGATTTGTCTGGGAATCCACAAGGATTCTTATCCTGGGGATGGAAATCTGGCTTAGCATCCAAAAATCAATTATGATATGCCACAGTAATAGGATAAAGGACAACCCCCCCAAGATCATCACAGCAAGAAAAGGCATTTGGCAACTCTTGCAGCCTTTCACAAAAACGCTTGGCAAACAGGAGATGGGAGGGAATGCCCTCAACTGGAGAGAGAGGCTCCATGAAAAGCTGGTTACACCGCACTTCCTAACAGGAGGCTGAACCTCTCCCTCTCAGGTCGGGAACAGGACGAGAGTGTCCGCCCACACCACTTACACTCAGTATGCCACTGGAGGACCCAGCCACAGTGATGGGACAATGCTAAGAGACATGGAGCACCCAGATGACACAGAGGGCTCGAGCCCATGCACAGAAAATGGTAAGAGACTGGCAGCTATGGGGGAACAGGGAGCAGATTCAGCAGAGTTCCAGACTTCCAAATAAGGATCAAGTTCAACTGCATTTCTCCAGTGAGGCTGTGAAACTGGGATAAAGGAGAGGATTCTGGTGATGACAGCTTCAGTAAGGATAGATGTTTAGGATGACACTGAGCAGCAATAGGAGCTAGACACTAAAAACTACAAATATTTTTCATAAAAATTAAAAACCAAAGTCGTGTTTGGTGATGAATTCCTTTATCCTATTACTATGGCATGTAATAATTGATTTTTGGATGCTAAGCCAGATTTCCACCCTCAGATTAAGAATCTTTGTTGAGTCCAGGACAAATCCACCTTGTCACGGTGCGAATGCCTCCCTATGGGTTTCTGTACAGTCTGCTAGCATTTGGAAGGCAGAGGAAGGTGGATCTCTGAGTTTGAGGCCAGCCTGGTCTACATAGAAAATTCCAGACCAGCCAGAACTACATAATAAGACTGTCTCAAGAGGAAAGAAAGGAAAAAAGGAAGGAAGATAAACAAACAAAAAACCCAAACAGATGAAAAATTATCCAAGCTGGAGAATTTATTGTTTGGTGTTGTGGAATAATCCTTCTGTACACTGTGTGAATATATATTACTATGATTGGTTTAATAAACAAGCTGTCTGGCCAATAGCTGAACAGTATAAAGTT
Organism: Ellobius talpinus; assembly: GCA_001685095.1. Classification (NCBI taxonomy): domain Eukaryota; kingdom Metazoa; phylum Chordata; class Mammalia; order Rodentia; family Cricetidae; genus Ellobius; species Ellobius talpinus. Next base: position 9,795 of record LOJH01023024.1, on the reverse strand, counting down.
AGGTGGGAAAACCAAACTGAGAATGATGGGATGAGGAAGGGCAGAGTCAGAGGAGTCTCCAAATAGATGGATAACAACTCAGACTTACAAAATGGGATAGAGGTAAAAGTCACAAGCACATAGATTAATAGAAATAAGTTAAGTTGTAAGAGCTAGTTAGTCAAAAGCCAGAGCTATTGACTGAGCTTAATAATTTATATTAAGTCTCCATATTGTGTTGGTTATTTGGGAGTAGGAGGTCAGGACAGGAAAACTCCACCTACGAATGGTCCCCAACATATGGCATAGATCTACATAAGACCTGAAAAGTTTTAAAAAAGGTTCTAAACACACAAAAATGATGCTGGCCACAGCACAAAGACCCATCTCCTGGCAGGTGCCAGTATACCATGAGCTAAGCCACATGGCAGCTTCCACAGTCTCTCACCCAGGCAGTGATACAGAGAGGCCTGTTGATTCTGTTGCTAGGCCACAGAAGAGAAGTCAGCAATACAGGCTGCTCCTTGGTCTCTGTGGGGAACTAAACTCCTTGGATGGTCCCTCTAGTTGGTCTTCTGTATTATTGGCCTTCATATTGTGGAATATTAACTATGTAAACATTTGTTTATGCTGCATTTGTTTAACAAAGTAAGGATGTGTGTTTATGTAAAACTGAGTTGCATTTGTTTCACCTTGCCTGCCTAAGGTACCTGATTGGTCTAATAAAGAGCTGAATGGCCAATAGCTAGGCAGAGAAAGATAGGTAGGGTTGATGGGCAGAGACAAATAGGAGGAGAAGTTTAAGCTGAGGAAGAATGAGGAGAAGAGAGGAGAGAACAAGGGAGATGCCCGGGGGAAGAAGCCAAGCAGCCTCCAGCCAGCAGATAGGAGAAGCCATGAAAGGACAGTATACAGAAAGTAGGAAAAGTAAAAAGCCTCAAGGCAAGAGGTAGATAAAGAGAAACAGGTTAATTTAAGTTAAAAGTGCTAGCCGGACACGAGCCTAAGCTGGCATGAACATTTATAAGTCTCCCTGTCATGATTTGGGAGCTGGTTGGTGGCCTAAAGGGAAAAGCCTGGTACACCTTCATATCCAGAATCCACCAACCATAGATAGAAAATATGTTTAGATTCAGAGAACTGACTGTACTTCACCTATAAAGAATCTTTGGGAAAGCTAGAACACAGGTAGGTGTCACCTTAAGACCAGTGTCTGAAATTCTAGCTCTGTCCCTCTTCATTAAAGCCAATTCCCTTGGGAAATCTGGACTGCTGGACTGCTGGAATGATGCTCAACTGGGCACTTCTGAGCTGCTTTAGATACACAAACAAGCACTCATCAAGTGGATCACGGAGGTCCTGTGCTCCGGGATCTTTATTTCCTCAAACGCTCTCTCCTGAATCCAGTCTCCCTGGGGCTCCCAGTCTGGGGCTGGCTTTCAGCTGGACTCAGTGGGACCCATCTCTAACAGGAGATATTTTCTGGTAAACCATAGTCCACCAGGGGATACTTCAGGGACATTCTGTTTCTAAGTTCTGATGGAGCTCCTCTACTTTTGGTTTACAGAATAAAAACCTTCCTTCTTTAGAACATCACCATTACAGGGCTTTAACGGGTTAAAACCAGGTTATATATATAGTAGGCTTTTCAAAAAGGATTTGTTTTTATTTTATGTGTATGTCTGTGTATATGCATGTGCACCACACACGCAATGCCTGTGGAGGCCAGCAAAGGGATTGGATCTCCCCTGGAACTGGGGTTACAACTGGTTGTGAGCCCTCATATGGGTGCTGAGACGTGAAGTCACTCTTGGGAAGAGCCGCCAGCACTCTTAACCTCTGAGCCATCTCTCAGTCCCACATATTAGGTTTTCAATGAACACTAATGAGAACAGTTGTGAGATGCTTGTGTATAAACGGGTTTAATAAAACCATGAATTCTCGCCAACAGGCATTCCAGGGCCACAGACTTCCTGCCATCATAACAATGAACACAATTTAGTTTTGGTATAAATTCCAAATGTACCCACCTCCTGGAAGAACCCTAGAAATACCAAGGAACTGAAAGATCAATGACGGGTCCTAGTCTGATGTGTAGTGACATTCAAGGGCAGAGAGAAGCACTCCGTTTTTCTCTGGGAATGTTTCCTCGTGGTAGAATGGAGTACTGCTCTCAGAAGAGGTAAAGATGCAGATGGCAGATGAATGTGCCAGATTTGGCATGTGTCACCTTTTAGGTAGATGATAAAATGATCTCTTAGCTCTTCTTCCCTCATCGCTGGTCTTGGGCTTCTGGAGGCATTGCCCAGCCTGTCCTATGCCTGCTCCATGGGAAAAAGCTAAGGTGCCCAGACCTTCGAGATAAAGGACACTAAGTTACTCAAGATTTACTCTAGAAATCTAAAATAACGATAGAATTATGGCTTGCAGGGAAAATCAAGGAATTTCTATAAATGTGAGATCCAAAAATTTGGTATCCCTCTGTGTTAGGCATTTTTCTATTGCTCAGATATAACATGATGACCAAGGCAACTTATAGAAGGAAGAGTTTATTTGGATTTACAGTTCCAGAGGGGTAAGTGTCCATCACCATCATGGGAGGGAAGTGTGACAGCTGGAAGGCGTGGCAACTGGAGCAACAAGCTAAGAGCACACATCTTAAATGGCAAGGAACCTCCAAAGCTGATGACATACTTCTTCTAGCAAGGACGCACCTCCTAAACTTGCCCAGACAGTACCACTAACAGGAGACTAAATGTTCAAATGCCTGAGTGTTTGGGAGAAATCTCATTCAAACCACCACACGGCAAAATCCAATCAAGACGTTCAGGCCGGGCTGTGCTGGCAAATGTTTAACAAGTGATGCTCTCAATAAAGTCTCAGTTTGCGATGTTTGCCAATTAATGTGGTATAAACATGCCCATGATTACCAATTCGAACCAAGAGCTTGGTGTAATTAAGTGAAGAGTGGAAGAGAGAGGTGCACAGCCAGTTTTATCATGAGAGCACACCTAGTCTTAGGGGGACATGGGCTGAGGATGTGACTTGTAACCTTATAAGTGTAAATCAAGCATCAATCACATTTTGTCCTATTTGAAGGAATGCCAAGCAGACTAAATGAATGGCAACTATAGGAAACAGAAGAGGAAAGAGTGAAGAGCTGAACTGGCCATGCCTCTCTGGGCAACTTTTCAGGAAGAGGGAGCCCCACCTGGGGACACAAGCTGCACCTCTCAGAGACACAGCCCATGCCCATGGTGGTTGCATGAAAAACGGAACTCTACTGGTACAGTTAAGTCCCTGATCACCAGGAAACTTTCTGATTAGAACTTGCTTTCTCCTGAAGAGTCACGGATGTCCAGGGGAGAGAAGCCGGGTCCTACGAGCCAGCAGTTCACTCAACAATTCGTTTCCTGTTCACCTTTCACTAATGACTGCCATTTGCAACCACACTGTCCCTCACTCTTTGATCACGCTGTGATCGCTTTTGGGGAATTACATCCAAGGGTTCTCCCCTATCTTGAGACTGTGTGGGCTCTGGGCAGCTCCTCCCTCTGCCTCCAGTGTCCACCCGTGCCCCCCTCATCCGTGCAGATCAGCGGATACCTGGAGGGGGGAGCAAAGGCAACACCTTGGCTATGTTGTCAGACGTCATTACCTCCAAACAGGTGTTTTTCCTCCCCCATCAACTTTTGTGACTCTCTAAGGAGGTGAGTCTGATACAAGGTGCCTCTGAAAATACTTGTCCCCACACCAAAAAAATTTTTTTATGCCATGGTCTAGTTCAAATGACAGGCCTGTATGTTTTTTTTCTACACAGAAAGAATTGCTTCTGCAAAGCCAGCCACCCAATCTTCTTTCCTCCCCTTCGACAGGGAGGAAAAGTAAAATGGATGTGCAGAGGCTGCTTCAAACCTCCGGATGTTTTCTATTAACAGGCAAGGAGAGCAGGAGAGAGGTCGAGGAAGCCTAGCGATGGGACCTACCTTCAAAGTTAAAGTCCAGTCATGGGGTGACCTCTGCCCTCCTAACATTTAACTGCTTAAAATTGGACTCTGCTCTGTGTCAATGTTGCCACTGCCATAGGCCATGGTGCTTGCGGGGAGCAAGAGGGCATGTTAATTAGCTTTAATACCATACATCTGGGCAACTTCAGCACACAAACACCAGAGCGGGCAGAAGAACTGACAGCTGGGGATCGGAAGCACAGCCAAGAAATAGCTTTAGAGAAGACCATTGTTGAATCAGCAGAATAAAGCAGCCTTTCCCGTGCCCTCACCACCAGCTCTGCTGATGTGGTGACTGTTATGTGTATGAAGGTCTACATGGTCCTGGAACACAAAGATAGGACAGCATTCTAATTCTGGGGACCCTTAAGAGACAGTGTATGAGAACTTGTTTTTAAACATCCTGGCACACTTGGCAATCAAGCATTCCTCTTTGTTAAAATCCCGGGTCCTGACAAAGGCAATATGCAGCAGTAAATAACCCCCCAAATGAAAGGGCTCTTGGATCACATTCATCCATCTTGCTCGTGTTAGTATTTTACACTTTGGATTTCAAGTTCTTTTTTCTTTTGGAGAAAAGGTTTTATGTTTCCCAGACTGGCCAAAGACTCACTATGGAGCTCAAAGATGACCCTGAATGTCTCATCCTCCTGCTCCTACTTCCCAGGTGGTGGTACATCACAGGCAAGTGCCACCTGCCTGATGTATGTGATGCTGGGGGGGTGAACTTAGGACTTCATGCCTGGCAGCAAGCTCTCTATGAACTGAGCTACATCCCCATCCTGGCTTTGAAACTCAACTGTCTTTTATACCTTAATGCGGATGGTGTGAAAACACCTGGAGACATTGACCTCTCTCTACCTCTAACTCCCTCCATGATCCTGTGGTCCATTGTTTGTGGGACTTCTGGATTCCTTCATCTTTGCGGTGTTGCGCACACCACACATAAGAGAACCTTTCCTCATTCCATTGGGAGCCCTTGCTGCAGAAGGAAGGCCCTAAGTGAAGGCTGCCTGTGTTTTCCTGCTGGAAGATGCAGGGGAATTCAGGAGGCTCCTGGGATACCTTCCCCACCGACAGCATCCCTTGTTATGTGCAGACCAAGGGAAGGAAACTGTTCCTGAAAGTAAGCAGACACGAGGGTAACAGCATCCTGTGGCCACTGCCACCCTTCCCTCACAGTGTTCTCCAATTGCTCTTCTATAATTTTTAATATTAACCCCACCATGGGCATGTGTGTACGCGTGCCACGGTAAACCTCTGGAGGTCAAAGTACAAGTCGCTGGAGTCGGTTCTATCCTCCTGCCATACGAAAGTGAACTCAAGTCATCAGGTTTGGCAGCGAGTGCTCCACTCACTGTCCCCTCCGTACACACGTTGTACACATAACCTGGAGCTTGTTTGGCTAGACAGGACTGGGCAGTGAGCTGCAGGAACCCACCTGCCTTTCACTAGCTCTAGGGTTACAGACATGCCTGGCTTCTGTGTGAGTGCTTCTGTGTGAGTGCTCAGGTCCTCACGCTTCTGGGGCCAGCAGTCTACCGACTGAGCCATCTCCCTGGCCCTCTTAGATGTTTCAAGAACTCTTTTGCTGAATTTGATCTTTAACCATGCCATGCACGTATAAAGTGCATTCCAATTGCTCACCCTTTCCCATCATCACCCCCCCATCCCTGCTCTCTACAAGTCCTTCCCACAGGCATGTCTTTTATGACCTCCTTAACTAGGATCACTATGTGTGTTTAGAACTATTACAGCTGAATACAATTGCCACCCCCATCAATAGCCCAGTAATTCAAGAGGGAGGCCCATGAGCCCTACCCCAATCCATAACTGACTGCTGAGAAGCCCAGTCTTGTGCAAGCCTACAGTAGCCCGTCACAGCTCCTGGAAGTCATGCTTAGCAGACAGCATTTCACTGCCCCCTCCTTAGTCTCCAGCTCCTACATTCTTTCTGTCCCCTCTTCCACAATGGCCCTCAAGTCCTGGCTAGGGCTGAGCACTCAATCATCGCTCCTCCACAGCAGCTTTTGTAGCCATGTGTCTCTGCCCTCACCATCATTCACAGCAAAAAGAAGCTTCTCTTAGACTGGGAATAGCATTTGTCTATGGTATAAACATAAGCATCTAGAAGGCAGCTTAACGCTGTGGCAATTTAGCTAGACCACAGTTATATGCTTGCCCCTAGGGCCTAAGACCTCCTCGGCTATGGCATTTACAACATGAATTCCTTCTTGAGGAGCATTGCCTTAATTAAGAGTGGACCTACCCCCATAACAGCCACCCATTATTGCACCAGTGGGGACATCTTGCCTGGAAACTTTGTTCCGTGGTTTGTAGGGCTCACCTCTGGGTAAAGTGCCTGATGCTTTTTCTACCCCACCCCACCCACCGAAGCACCTTCTGGTACTATGACAGCTAGCTAACAGTGCAAGATGCTTTTAGCTAAATAAAACTAAAGTCATTTCTGGCACATCCAGATAGAGCTTTCTGAATTAGTAATAAAGCTTATAAGAAACCTTACAGGAGACCTCGTGCTATACCCCAACCTGCTCTTTCTCCCCATTCCCCACATCCCGCAAGCTGACCTATGGTGATGCCTATGACCTGCCCTGTTAGAACTCTCTGCATTGAGTTTTGTTATTTCCTTAGCTTAGAATGCCATTCTGCCCCCGTGTTTCCACCAAACAAACTAATGAATACTTCAAAGTCCGTCCTACATAGCCACTCACTGATGATTTATTTATTCATAGCTTGGGCAGGCTCGGCACTGATTTAGATGGAGCCTAGTGGGATGGGGGAACATGACAGCAGAGGTGATGTGAAAGCTCTGCTACTGTATTAGTCAGGGTTGACGGGAAACAGAACCAACACGGGTGCTAGCAGCCATGTGTGGTCTAGTGGGTAGGGTTCTGGAAAGCAAGGGGTGGAAATGGGAGTGACATTATTATCTATTAACATTAGTGACTTGCAAAACTTTTGCTTCCTGTTCCTGCTGGCCTAGAGGTCTTTGTCCCAAAGGCAAGATGCTTGGATGCTTCTACTGGGAATCACAACAGTTCCATTGAACCAGCAGCTATCATGTCTTGCATGTATACCACGATGGTCTTGAAATCACAGAGATCCCGTCTCTGCTTTCCAAGTGCTGTGATTAAAGTTGTGTGCCACCATACCCAGCCATCTTTAGTTTAAGAAGACTCCATGCTGATTTCCATAGTGATTACCCCAATTAACACCCCCAATTCAGGTGAATAAGTTTTCTTCCTTTCCCACATTCTTCCATTTGTCTTCTTGATGTTATTCTGACCTGTGTGAGATGGGCAATGTAGCTGTAATGGATATTTCGTTGATAGCGAAGGATGTTGGACACCATTAAAAATACTTATTGACCATGTGTATTTCTTCATTTCAAAATTCTGTGACTAGTTCATTGACCTATTTGTTGATTGAGAGAGTTAGGTTTTAGTGTTTAACTCTGGCAGTTCTTATATAATCTAGCTAATTAACCCCATCTCAAAAACAAACCTTTTTGAGATACATTCTTTGTGGTGGTTTGGATGGAGTTTGTCCCTCCAAAGGTGCTAGAAGATGCTCCTCAGAGTGGTGCTCAAGTGGTAGATCCTTCTGTTAAACATTTCTTTTATTTCTGGGTGTATGGCTGTGCTGGTGTCTGCATATGTGCACATTTACTTGAGGAAGCGAGAAGCATTGGCTCCCCTGGAATTGGAATTACAAGGTGCTGGGAACAGAATTCAGATCCTCTGCAAGAGCAGTATGCTCTCTTAAACACTGAGCTGCCCCTCCAACCCCAGTAGTAGATCACAATGTGGAATCCAGTTTGTTTTATTTTGAGGTATGAATGTTTTGAATCCTTTCCCGCTGTAAAAGAGGTTTTAGGGTTTGTTTTGTTTTGTTTTTGGAGACAGAGTTTCTCTGTGTAACAACCCTGGCTGTCCTGGAACTTGCTCTGTAGACCAGCCTGGCCTCAAACTCACAGATATCCTTCTGCCTCTGCCTTCTGAGTGCTGGGATTAAAGATGTGTGCCACCACACCCAGTTTAAGAGGTTTGTTTCTGAGGCAGGGTAGCACTATGTAACCTAGACTGACCTGGTACTCAGGGTCGTACTGCTTCAACCTCCTGTACTGGGAATATAGTACACGCTGCCATGTACAAGAGAATTTAGGTCTTTAGTGGAATGCTCTTCAGTGTTTTTGTTTTGTTCAATAAAAATTTAGATCATTGGAGGCTGCCTTCTTTCTCATGATACCTGTGGATAAGTTCCCAGATAGGGTTGTCATAAAAACAGAAGCCCAAACCCACTCTGGCTTCCTGGATGGCCATGTGGTCTCTCCCTTACACACATTCCCACCGGTGTGATGCCATTCATCATGCCTTTCCAGCATCAAGCAGATGGCAACACTATATTCTCCAACCTCCTGAACTATTAGAAACGCAAGTATCTTCCCTTCATAGTTACTCAGTAGCTGGTATGTTATAAGTTAAGTAGAAAGTCATACAATTAACATTCTCAAATTATAATTTCTGAATAGGTAATGCATATAATCCACATTAATCTGTCCAAGTCATTAGGATGGTTTGGAAGAGTTGTCAAAATGTGGATCTATACAATCTGACATTTCCCTAGCTAGGTATTTCTTTTTATAACTGTTCTCATAAGAAGTAACATAGAAAAAGAAATGTTTGGATTTTGTACCTGAATGCTCTGTTTTTGTTTTTGTATTTTTTAAGACAGGGACTCTATAGCCTTGACTGTGCTGTAACTCACTATGTAGGTTGGCCTCAAATTCACAGAGATCCACCTGCCTCTGCTTCCCAAGTGTAGGAATTAAAGGTGTGAGCCATCATACCCATTCTTACTGAATGTTCATAAATGTACTGACTAGGAACAACCTTCTTAGATGTCCAGTATAGGAGTTACTTTTTAAAATCCTCAGTGTCCACAGGAAAATGGTTTTAGAAGCGCCCACATTTGAGGATCTCTGCAAATACCAAGGCCAACAGAGTAACAATCCTTTGAAGAAGGAAGCCTGAGGGGGCTGGAGAGATGGCTCAGAGGTTAAGAGCACTGCCTGCTCTTCCAAA
>LOJH01023023.1:7361-19667 GCA_001685095.1 Ellobius talpinus | reverse complement strand
TAATAAAATAAATATTAAAACTGTAGAAAAAGTAATAGAGTTAGAAAAATAAGCTACATATAGATGAAGTGTATAGAGAGTGTGAATTATGCATGTTGTGTTTTCTTTGAATCTTTGACTATGAATGGGCTAAGTAAAGAGAGACATTTCATTGTACAGGCTGCTAAGCTTAACCAACATATAGACCTTAAAAATGTGTTGATTTCAAAATTTGGGCCTAAGGATATTTTGCTTTGGAATAAAGGTTCTTCTTTTGTTTCCACAGAGAATGAGAACCTGTGGATTCCTAATGTAACTAATGTTATTTTATGGACAAAGGTTTTCTGCAAGGTTTCCGTGAACCCCAAAATTACTTTGCCCAACAAAAAGTAGGAAGCAGTTTGGAGAGACCTATGCCTAATTTCTTAAATGATTGTCTGAAAATATTTGTTTATATTTAAAGGGGGATATGCTATACAGTTGAATACTTTGCGTTGTTATGTATCATGGTTTATTGATACAAATTTAAGGTTAATTTTGTTATATGTTTATTTCTGTTTTGATTAAAGTATTGTATCTGTGCAGCTCTTATAAAATGTGATGCATAATTAAGAAATATAGGTTAATAGATAATCATCTATAATAGTCAAGCTTGTATTCCTGTTAGGTTTTCTAGACACATATAGATACATTTAAGTTAGATAGGTATTCTTCAAACCTTTAAAAGACCTTCAGAATATCGCATTTGAAATGTTTTATGAATATAGGACTTTTCATGACAATGAGAAACATCTGCTTCTTGCAGCATTAATGTACTTCAAGAGGATGATGGGCATCAAAGAGGCTCCTTAGATAGTTTGTTAGCCATTTGGTTAAGAAACTGCTCTTGCCTGGACTGCTTGATGTTATGCTGAATGAAGTGAACATGAAGGACCCACAGACAATTGACTGCTGAAGCTGCCTAAAGAAGGTGAGACAGTCCTCCAGGGTTCCTGCAATACACTTAAGTGGTTGGCCAAGCAGTGTTTTAATTAATACAATTTCTGTGTGGTTATGTTAGGTCTGGGTGACCAAGAATTAACAAGTGGTCTCTGCCTACACCTTTAACAAATAATCAGTTGGTAAGAGTGTTATAGAACTCTGTGTATTTTCAAATTTCATTCACAGATTACTATGGAAGGCTAGGAAATCATTATTCAAATGGCAGGCTATGAGATTTTCTCCTGTGAACTGAATTTGTGATTATAAAGTTTGTCCAACCTTATCCCATTCCACAGACAGATATTTATATATTTATTTTATTGATAGCTTATCTAAGGGTATAGGAGATAGTCATGGTCCAGATATTCACCAATGTATTTTTTCTTTTCCTCAGCTCAATAGGTGGAGCCATATGCTTAAATTCATTTTTCTCAGTTAATTCATTTATACTTAATTCATAGACTCTTAAGTATAATTTTAGAGTCTGCTTATTTTCTAGGATTGTTTCCAGCAATAGACACTGCTTGAATTTTGTCTTCACATTCTGTTATGCTTCCATTACTATAGGAACTACAACATATGATTAAAACCCACACACATCCTTTGTTTATTACTCATACTCATGGATATTATATACTCCCTGGTTTTATTGCAAAGGAAATAAGCAAGCTGATTAACTAACCTTCCCTGTTTTTACTTCTCCAGATGAAAATTGGGATTGAGTATAACTCTGTCATTGCAGATGTATACACTGAAATATTAGAGATTCCTCCTTGGCTCCTTTTGTACAAGGCAATCAAGGACAATGGCAGAAAGGAGACAGTGGGGGTCACCAGAAAGGTAGCAAATCTCCAACTAAAGCACAAAAGGAGATATCATCCATATAACCAAAAGTCATGTCTGATTCCCCACACCCCAGGGGCCAAGTTGAAGTCCTGTGCACTAAGGGAGAAGTTATTCTCTGAAACACACAGAACCCTATGTTACCTGAGAATCCCCATTGTGTATGTGATGAGTGCTTCTGAGCATGTATATTAGTCTTATGTCACTCATCCTTCCTTGATTCAACTTGTAGATTGGATGGATCCAGCCCCTTACCTTTTCTAATGATTCTGCATTTATGACTAGTCCTTGGGGCTATAATAGACTTATTTATTCATCTTAAAAAGGGACTGCATTTAATTCTTCCTTGGGATTTAAATTAATCCCTATTTGCATAAATCATTACATTTGTATTCTTATTATAGGGCAAATATGTGCTTATGTTGTGTAAGATAGAACTTATAATCATGTGTCTCTTTTCAAGCTATTCTCTAGATTTTTTCAATAAATACAATAATGCAACTGATAGTACTGGATGCAGTTTGGATCTCTGTTTTCAGTGACAAGGTATTACAATGTTTTCAGTGCATTAGTATTATACTTTGCTTGCTTATAGTATACTCATGCTTCAAATGGCAATTAGCTTTATCTACAGCATCTCAATCAAAACCACTCTGGATATCCTGCTATTAAATCATAAAAAAGGGGGAGTTGTCAGAACATGGTCCAAGAATGGAATTAAGGGGAATTCTAAGTGCTTATGAGAACACTCCAAGAAATCAAGATAAGAGTCTTATGATCTCAATTTACTCAAAAACATGGATTTCATAGTGTAATGTGCTTTTTGTGCCTGTCCCATATGTAGCAAATAGGAGTGAGTTTACTTTAGATTGTTCATTACAACTGTGTATTTTTATTTGTTTATATGCCTTTGTGAAAAAACCATGTTCTTGTCATGTGCAGATATTCTTGGTGATTATATACACCTTGAACCCATCAGAACTATATGCATGTGACCTTTATCAACCTATAGTGTAGATAGTCTGATATTCTGAATAAAGTTATTCATTGCATGAGGCTTTAGTCTTTGTCATTTATTGGTTCCTTTCTCCCAGGTCCAACTACCTCTAGAGTGATAAACAAGATTAAAGGATCAAATGTCCTTTTGAAAGTTATAAATTTTCAAAGAACATGTTTATAAAATTTCATAGTCCCTTGGAAAGTTGGAGGTAGGGAGTGGACACGATTATGATACATTGTACACATGCACTGACAATTTCAAAGAAAGATAAATTGGAGAATTATCTGTAAAACCTTCCAAAACTGTAACAAGTATAAATTTAAGGTGCTTTTGATTCCTTTAAAATTATTTTGTTGTTGTTATTTACTGGTTAAAATTCAATACTTCTTTATACTTTGGACTTTATTTCTTGTTTCTTTTTATTGAAAAAATTACATAATATATTCTGATCACAGCTTCCTGTCTTTAACTCCTCCCAAATCCTCCCAACCTCCACACCCACCCAACTCCACACCCTTTATTTCCCCCTCTTTAAGTGCCATCTGGTATAAATTCATGCCTTCAGAAAATGATCATAAATTATGAACAATCTCACGAAAATTGTTGGTTTGTAGCCAAATGACTAACATCCTCTGCCTGCTTCAAATTCTTTCACTATAAGTACAGAATTCAAAATCACAAAGAATAGGAGCCACTATTCATAACAAACTGAGAGATATTTAAAAGCTGGATACTGAATTTTATATGACAAGGAATTGTCTGAATGAATTACATATTTAAATTTGTGAAATTTTCAATGGTAAATAAACAGAAAGTGCAGCAATGCTGACTTCACGGAAGCCCATTTAGAGTTCTGAGTTCTGAGCAGGTGTTCGTTAAACAAAGAAAAAGATAATATGCCAAATAAAATACCTAGGTTTTGGAACTATAGGAAGTGCAAGACCATAACCCTTCTTTACCCATGGAATATTCTTTGTTCATCAATTCAAACACCCACATATTGAAAGTATTTTAAAACAACTGTTATTAGTATACTTGGACATTTTTCATGTTTCCCCTTCTCCAAGCAATACAATACAACTATTTACATAACAGCTGCATCTCATTGAGTATTGTAAAAACATCAAGAGAGGACTGAAAGTATACAGGAGGATGTGGTTAGGTTACATGCAATCATTATAGCATTTTATAAAAGGAATCTGCACATTCATTCACTTTAGGATCTTGGAACAAATCCCTTCCAGAGCCAAAGCAAACTGTACTTTCTCTTTTCAGGTCATCAAACTTACACTAGAAGCTTCCTTCTACATGCATGTTTCTAATACCATTGGATCTATTTTCTAGCATTTCCTTCTGTCATCACTGCTATCATCTTTCCATGAAATGATAAATAAATTAAGAAACTGGAAAACATTTAGTGTTTGTTGTGTAAAAAATCAACTATAAGTGAAAGAAGCCAAGTATAGATCTAACTTGGCACATGTTTGCAGCTCTAGATATATAATTACATGTGCATTTGATAAATAACTTTTAAAAGGCCAATTTGAAGAATTTCTATAATTTGCTTAACTCTATTTACAGTGTGAATTTATTAGTAAGAAGACAGGTCAGTTATTTAGGACAAGCTATTATTGCTCGAAGAATCAACTATATAAACCCAGTAAATTCACTTAAATATTATTTAAAATATATTTTAAGGCAGTATGTAAAAACACACAAAAGCTGGTAATTATCCTGAATGAAATGAATAATCTATTCAAAAATTTGAATTATGACATATACTTTCAGATAAATAACACTTGCTGTACAAAAGCAGAACAAACTGATGAATAAAGAAAAAGCCACAGGGAAGGGATAGGTAAGACTAAGAATGTTTGAAAAGCCATAATGTAACCTACTAATTTATACTATTTTATAAACATCACACATACACACACATACACACACTACAAACTTAGAGTTATCCTATTTCAAGGTATAAGGTTTCTGCCAGAAACCATAGATTTTAAATAAAAAATCACAGAGCCAGATGTGGGATATTTTACCTCAAATTGTTGATCAGAAGGGGTCCCGGTTACCCCATCCGCAGTCATAAAGAACACTGTCATTTCTCTTGGTTGTCCACTAGAACTTGTAGATAAGGCCCTATGCTAAAGCTAGGTATAGTGGCACATGCCTTTGATCCCTACTACAACTAGGTTGAGCAAGGTTTACATCCCAAGGGAAGAGGACCACAAGAAGCTGGTACATGCAGTAGAGACAAATCCCAGTGCCACTGTCAGTGGCCCCTCAGTCTGCCTCAACTGTCAACTCCCTTCAAAGGGACTTGTTTGTTCCCATGCTCATTCTCTCCCTGTCCAGTTGGAGATGGTGAGCTACCATTAACTCAAGCAAACTGTCTCAGTGGATGGACCCCTCATGGTCTTGAATTTCTTGCTCATACTCTCACTCCTTCCACTCTTCAANTTGTTGGACGAAGGTTCTATGGTGATATTTAAGATAATCATCAGTCTGACTACATGGTAAGGCCAGTTCAGATACCCTCTCCTTAGGGTCTTAGCTGGGGTCATCCCTGTAGGTTCTTGGGCATTTTTCTAGAGCCAGGTTTCTTGCTAACTCCATAATGGCTCCCTCAATCAAAATATCTCTTTCCTTGCTCTCATATTTGTCCTTGCTCTCATATTCCTCCATCTCGACAATCCCATTCCCTCAAGTTCTCCTCAACCTCCCTTTTCCCCTTCTTTCTACCCCCTGTCCCCCTACTCCCAAGTTTTTGTCTTATTCTAATTTCCAGGTGGGTGTATATATGATTTTCTTTGGGTTCACCTTATTACTTAGTTTCTCTAGGATCATGAACTATACTAATACAAAAACTCACAAGTGATCAAAAAACAGAGAACAAATATTTATGGAGTGATCAGTCTTAAATAGGATATTTATCTCACAACTTTCATCCATGCTTCAGGGAATAAAAATAAAGAAGGGTAGAAAGACTGGGAGAAGCAGTGGTTGGGAAGACTGATGTGACAGCGATTTTGCCTTCATGAACTCAGAGATTTCATGCTGGAGTATCACTAGCTTGATCTTACACATGTCTTGTACAGTCAACCACAGCTATGAGTTCATGAAGGCAAACTCCTGTAAGTCTCTCTCTCTCTATATATATATATATGATGTATATAACACACACACACACACATATATATATATACATATATATGTAGAGAAAGAGACAGAGTGACAGAGACAGTCATATTAGTTATCATTAGCTGCCCTGGAACTTACTATGCAGATCACAAAGATCATCCTTCCTCTGCCTCTGGAGTGACATGGTTAAAGACTTGTGCCAACACTTCCTGTGGTATCTCTTACTATGCTTATTTATTCTACTCTTATTTAGTGCCAATAAATCCTTCAATGTTTTGTGTAGGACACACATGAGAAACAGTTCTACCTTTTCAAATACAAAAGGATTTGAATTCGTTTTTAAAAAGAATTGTGTGGCTGTATTGCCTGCATGTATGCCTTTGTGTACCATGTGTTTTCAGTACCCAAGGAGGCATGAATAGGGCCTAAAATTACCTGGCATTTGAGCTACAGATGGTTTTTACCTTCTAGGTTAAAACTCAGGGTGCTGGGATTCAAACAAGGATCCTCTTTTGGAAGAATAGCCAGCTGTGTCTTAACCGCTGAAGCATCTTTTCAGTGCCAGGAAAAAATTCTTATGGCTTTCAAAATTCTCCAAGGGCTTTTCTTTGTGGGTTTGTGATATTCATGTCATAAATTAGTATGAGTAAATATGTTTTCTCCAAAATGACCTTACATTTTCTTTTCATGATTTAATAGAAGAGCATAAAAGCCACAGCTAAACTGGAAACAGCTAATTATTGTGGCTGAGTCTTGTCAATAGAAAGTGTTCAACTACAGAAAGACAAACTCTTCAAAGCATTTCTATAACAACATTGAAACCCTCATTTGTAATCATAGAATATTTCAATCCAAGTTGTCTTCTCCTTATTTAATTCCTGTTGTTCCCTGTGCACCAAAACCATGGAGGAAGAGGTTAAACAATTGTGATGCAAGAGTTTTCCTTCCATCAAATTATTTGAAATTTTCCACAATTTTGGGTATAATTTAAGAGGACAATTTGCATTACTCTGGTAATAGGGACTAACCCTTCATTAATACTCCCTAAGAGATTAGCCACAAGTATAGTCTATAGTTTACATTCAGGTTACATAATTTTTAGCAAATGACTTCCCTACTATTGTGCAGTAGCTGATGTGAAGAGAAACAAAAGTCACTGTTTCTACAAAAAGGCAAAGAAACCTTTGGCGTGGCACTAGGAAGTCTGATGAGAATAAATGGATGTCCCTTTGGATATAAATTATGTAGCCATATTGTGTGCTCTGTCTTTTATTTATTTTTTCTAAGTACCAACGTACGGTAGCACAAGCTGAGCTTGATTTTTTTCATGTAGGACAATGTACATTTAACCACTATAAAACCATCTTTTAATTAAAAATTAAGTTCATGATCTATATGTACACACTGAAATAGAAATTTGGTGCTTTTGGGGCAAGTGCAACAGTGATAGATGTCTTGCTAATCTTTCTCTTTTTCATTGTACGTAAGCCTATTTCTTTTTGTTTACAGCCAATATGTGAGTATTTGAATATATACACATACATAATGACTACATAGCTCAAGTATATTTACAGGGAATTTAAGGAGTTGGTTATGTTTTAAGTATTTCTTTGTTCATTTCACAATAATTTATTAAGATTTTGCAGCATTACAGTGTTGGCCTAGGAACTAAAAACACAGGGATACAAACATAAAAACATATTACAAAATTCTATGGAAATAAGTAATAAATCAGGAAACTCCAATGTATAATGGAGCACAAAGCAGGAACTGATCAGTTATGTGCTTTATGGACAAGGGAGTCAGGGCAGAAAGCTTAAGAAAAGACATTGCTTAGAACTAGTTCAGGTATATGGTTTACAAGCAGATGTGTGATAGAGAGAGTAAGGTCCAAGAAACAATATGGGTTACAGAGTCAGCAAGCTGATATCATGTAAGGTGATAGGAAGGAAACCAAGCAGAAGTAGAAGGGAAGAGTCCAAGGAGCCACAAGTCGTAGTATAGTCACCAAACTCCATATTCAGAATGTTGAGGCAAGAGGTTCATGTCTTTAAAACTATGTGGGTTTCTATAGTGAATTGCATTGCAATCAATGAAAATCTCATGAATATAAATGCTATCATTGATGTATGAGTTATTCATTTATTATTCATTTATTCTTTTAACATGGCTGGCCTCACTGCATATAGGTTTGGCTAAGTACCTTACTTTGATCAAGGCACTGTGAACAGAAATTGATAAATTTTGCTCTGAGCTAGATCTTTAAAGGAAATTCAAACTCTTGCCTTTCACTACAAGAATATGTATCATATGGAATATACAAAGTCTAGTAAACAAAAAAATATTCTCCAAAACAGAGCGATATGAGACAGATATCAACAAAAATGCCATTGAATTTCTTTTGTGTTGGCCATCAACTGCTGGGCATGGAGTTATGGCTTCAATTTTTATGGGTTTTATGTTTAAGTTTGTGTGTGTGTGTGTTTCTTTTGATTTATCTTTTTATGTTGTTTACTTTTTGTTTTACTATATATTTTCTAAAGGAAAAGATAAACAGAAAGAAGGCATGGAGTTGGAACAGTGGGGGGGATCTGAAATGAATTGGGGGAGGGAAAAGCATGACCCAAATACAGTGCAAAAAATATTTTCAATAAAATAAAACCATACAAAAGACTCAGCTTGAATCCCTGCATAAGAAGATATTTGAAGCAGATAGTTTGTTCAGATGCTCATCAAGATATCTTAACCTGACTCTTAGGGAATGCAGAACAAATCTACAGCTGATATTCAGACCAATAAGTAAAAAATCAGTAAAGGGATTTTGGGACATGCCACTAGAATTTGGGGATTATTATGGCATCAAGAGCTGACAACTACAATATCATAGTAAACTAAATGACTAATCGAAATGTATGACTTCTGGATAAAAATATCAAAGTAAGCCACTATAATAAATGTGTCCTGGTCATAGATATTGACTGAATCACCTCTCATTCTACACGCAAACTATTTGTTAAAAAGAGTAGCAAGAAAAAAATGAAATGAAATCAATATTGTCTAAGACCCTGACTTCTCTGTCCCAGATTGTCGGGAAGACTCTGACAAATGAAAGTTGATGGATGGGAAAACATGACACTGTATAGTTGCGTTTATTTTTCTTTTCCCTTATGCTGCATGACTGTTCTTTTTTTATTTACGATTAGGTTTGCTGGACCATGGCAACACAGCTGCCTTTCATTGAAACTGCATGCTGTCACATATGTGCCAAGCTGATTGACAAAGAATGACAGATCCTCTCTTTCCATTCTGAGGTAATCAAGAGTAGCTCACCAAAGGTAGGATTTCCTTTCTAATTTAGAGATTTATGGATTTCAAAAATAACCTGTTCAAATGTACAGCATATTATACAGTATTGATTTTTTAAAGTGGGAAGTGTTGTGTAGTCGAGAAGATAAAATCTACTAAGCTACATGCTTTAGAAAGTCCAAGGATACAAAACAATGGATATAGGAATCCACTCATAGGAGATAAACACTCTGAAGAGTTGTGTGTGTGTGTGTGTGTGTGTGAGAGAGAGAGAGAGAGAGATAGAGAGAGAAGATGGTTTAGATATCCTAGAATTGGAGTTACAGGTGGTTTAATGTAGGGTATTTTTAACAATCAAACTTTAGAATTGAGCATTTTCCTTTCTAACTCCTTAGATAGGTTTAGAGACACAGTCAAACAATTTATAATTATATTTGAGGGGGGTGTGCAAACATTTTATAAATGATTCATTTATTTTCATTTTGTTTTTATGTTTGTGTTTGTCTACCTGTATGTGTATGTATCATGTGTGTGCCTGGTTCCTGCAGAAGGCAGAAGAGGGCCTCAGAACCCCTGGTACCAGAGTTACACATGTCTGTGTGCTCTCACATGGTTATCTGGAACTAAACCTGTGTCTTCTGCAGGAGCACCAAGTGTTCTTAGTCACTGAAACATCTCTACAGTCTAAGGCAATTGTGCTTATTTGCTTGATTCGTTTTTTTTATCAATGTCCAGATCAATAAATACTTTAAGTTCAAGTGGGTTAATATCTCCTTTCAAACCCACACAGTATAAAAGTAGAAAAAGACAATGTGTGAACAAGTGAGCATTTGCCACTAACATTTTACTTAAAAGAGGGGGGCAGTGTTGAATTTAAGCCATACTGGTTGAGATTCCTTTTTATTTCTTTCTTATTTTATTTCATGCCTGAGTACACATGTGTGTACCACATATGTGCAAGAGACTAGAGAGGTCAGAATAAGTGAAGAATGACTTGGAACTGGTTGCTATAAGGTACTATTTGGGTGACAGGATCTGAACCCAGGTCCACTGCAAGAACAGTTAAGTATTCATCACCACTGAATAATCCCTCTAGCCCCAAGATGTTCTTTTAGGATATTACAGGGAAGTTGAAGTAATAAGACTAGTGATAAGCACATTTGAGCAGCAGTTTTCTTAATAAGTGAGTTGGAGCAAGTCACTTGCTTCCATTTATAGTGTCTTCAATTATGTAAACGATAACAAAACAAATGTCATTGCAATTAAAATTTCAGAAGTGTTCTTTGTCCTTGAACATGGGCATTTGAACTTTCATCAAGATTCTCTTTTTGTCCTAGATAGCCAACAAAGTTAGAATAGAAAATGTAGCCACAGGTAGTATTGTTTACATAAATTACTCAGATTGGTAAATCACAGAGTACTTGCATGCCATATGACATATAAAGAGTGACTCTCCAGTAAGCAGCTTCAAGTTGACTTGCCTATTCTCAAAGTGTAGCAATTCCTGTAACTTAGTTTTTTCTATGCACTTTTCAGCTTCACCCTATGGTATGCAGCATTAACTATTTGGGTGATTGAGGCTCCCATGCTAACACTGTTGTGGTTGTTTGAAAGAAAATGACCCCTAATGGGAGCAACATTATTAGGGGGTCTGGTTTTGGTGGAGTAGGTGTGGTCTTGTTAGAGAAAATGTGACACTGTGAAATGGGCTTTGGGTTATCATATATGCTCAACAGAGAATTCTCAATAAATAAATCCCAAATGGCTGAAGAGATACTTAAAGAAATCTTAAACATCCTTAGCCATCAGGGAAATGAAAATCAAAATTACTTGAGATTTCATCTTATACTTGTCAGAATGGCTGAGATAAAAAACACAAGTAACAGCTCATGCAGGTGAGGATCTGGAGGGAGGGAACACTCCTCCATTGCTGGTGGGAGTACAAACTTGTGCAGTCACTCTGGAAATTAATATGGTTCATCAGATAATTGGGAATCAATATTCCTCAAAGTTCATCTATTTCACTCTTGGGTATACACCCAAAGGATGCTCCATTCTATCACAAGGACACTCTCTCAACCATGTTCAGTGTGGCATTATTTGTAATAGCCAGAACCTGGAAAAAACCTAGATGTCCCTCAACTGAAGAATGGATAAGGAAAATACTATATGTGGTACATTTATACAATGGAGTATTATTCAGCTGTTAAAAATAACATCATGAAACTTTCAGGCAAACTGATACAACTAGAATAAATCATCCCGAATGACATACCAGACCCAGAAAGACAAATATGGTATGTATTCATTTATAAGTGGATATTAGTCATCAAGTAAATGATAATGAAGCTACAATCCATAGACCCAGAAAGTTGAGGTAAAGAGGGGGAGCTTCACAGTGATACATGGACCTCTCCGGGCAGAGAAAATAGAATAAATTATGGGATAGACTAGGGGTAGTTAAGGATTAGAGCTGGAAATATGGAGGGAACAATTGACGGAGACAGTGCAGGAAGAGACAACTGAAATTGGGGAACATTAAGGAAAGGGTGTGGAAAACCATTGCAGTGGAAACTCCCTGAAATCTATGAGGGTGACCCTAGTGAGGGCTGTACTAATGGAAGATACCTCTAAAATGGTCATCTTGTAGCCAGCCAAGGCTCACTGAATTGGAACTGGGTCTCATTCCTTTGATTTCTTGGCTGCCAGGTTCCTGTGGTGATCCATAAACAACCAAGGCTGATGCTAGGACAGAAGTTTGCTGTCTGGAAACTGACAGTGGGGTCCCATTGCAGCAGACATCATCCACATAGTTCACTGACTGTAGATATGTTGACCTGGTGCTTGCATGGAGCCTTAACTCCTATGTTCTAGTTCCTTTGGTGTAAGAATATACTATGCAGGGTATAGAAAGAGAAGCCTGAACAGCAATTGTTCCACCAAAGCCTTGACCTACAGTCTGTTCTGCCTGCAAGATGTGCTAGGGCAATAATGTGGCAGATCTTATGGGAGCGGCCAACTTCTGTAAGGTTTAACTGGAGCCCCATGTC